>NAJN01000530.1:0-21084 GCA_005059845.1 Cryomyces minteri | reverse complement strand
AACATGATACCATGCATGGAGACCATGAAACCTCTGGACTCAGGTGTGGAGACCTCGGCCTGGTACATTGGAATGCAGGTAACGAGAATGCCTTGAGTCAAGTAAGTAGGTGATATCATTTTTGACTGGGAACTGAGAGCATACCAATTCCAACACCAGCGAAAAACCTTGCGAAGATGAACATGCCCACATTGACTGAACCCGCGCACAAGGCTGCTCCGATGGAGAGAATAATGGCTCCAATCTGAATGGTATGTTTCCGCGACAACGCATCGGCGGACCATGAGTTGTAAATCGCGCCCAGACAGGAACCCGCAGAGCTGACTCCATTGAACGCGCTGATCAAGTTGGCAGTACGGCTATAACCCGGCTCGCCTTGCACGGCGAGTCCAAGCGACTTGTAGAACGATGGTTGACCAAGGGTTGAGCCAATAATCGCTAAACCATATGAGCACGCCGTGCTGCCCAAAGCAACATAGACGACAACCCAGAAGTTGAAAGCGTTGGGAATGAAGCGACCCATTGCTGCGAAAGCTAAGTTGACGGGCTGAACAATTGGGTGTGTGTGACCTCAGAAGCGTGAAGGACGATGAGGCTTGGATGGGGAAGTTCCTGTTTACTGTGTTCCTAATGCCAAGATTCGACACCGAGGTTAACGGTGATCTGATGTTCTCAGCGCTAGTCGTTGTATCTTCTGTGTTCACCTTTCTTGAGGAGACGCAACTCTTGCGCGTCTAATGCTTTGTGGTACTTCGACAGTTGCCCGCACAGAGACGGGTACTAAAGCATGTCCTCGATAGCTATTATCATGGCATCAACGTCCTTGCCTTGCTCTAGGAAGCCAAGCTTGCGGGCGAAGGTCACCTTGTTGACAGCGTTCAAAGCGTAACGTTACAGCCAGGTACCTGGGTCAACAGGCTCATGCTGGTTGCGAAGCGGTCTAACTTGTCCACGAACAATGCTGGACACGAATCAACTGCGTGCTCCGACTCGAGTAGATTGTTCAAAGCGTACGCTGCGTCAACTTTGCACTTTTCAGCCCGGTGGAAGTCGGGGTTCCTCGTCATAAAGAGATTCGTCCCGGGCTGTTTCTTCCATGAAACGCTTGGAATCGGGTAGAAGCCAGCTTCTGTGGACCTCTTCTTGGTGTTGTAGATAACAGGAGTCATATTCTGGGTCTGATACAGACACATGGTTCAGTGAAAGCTGACCATCGTACTATACCTCTTGTGAAGCTGGATTGCTGTGAGATGCGACGTGCCTCTGGTGTCATACTCATTCGAAATGTCAATTATATAGCCGTACCGCGAAGGCCCCACACAATCTTGCGGTACGAGTACCGTACTTCCCCAGGATGCCGAACTATAAGTGCCCCGCCCGCCTCCACCACCCGCAGATGTGGGGAAGGTATGATAGCTCGGCTCGGGACCACACACTTGACTGCGCAGTCATCACTTCATCTGGCGTTTAGATAGACTCATACAGCCTACTGACTTGAGACTTCTTAGAGCATGGCTGGTTGCAGCATTTCGAATTCAAAGGTGTCTGTTAAAGATCATCTCACTTGGCTCCCAGTAAAAAGATGTATCTTCTGTATCCAGAGTCGCCGATAAACATCATACTAGCAGCGGCCCTAGGATGGGTTCTAATCACCGTGGGGGATACAACACCAATTTTGCGGTCTGTGGTCTGATTCGTTACAGATTGTGAGGAAAGCGTTGTTTTCAGAGCTGCGACATCTTCCAGGACCATTCTACACCCGCTGGACCAACCTGTGGCTTAAGTTGCAGGTGCTCCGAGGACGCCGAATCCAATACATACACAGCTTGCATCGAAGATACGGTATGCCAGCTCTCTCCGCTCGATCCAAGTGTGGCATGCGAGTGCGGGCTAATATTGTGTTGTCGTACAGGTCACTTTGTTCGCGTCTCTCCTTACGAAGTCTCGGTCTCAGACTTGGATGGGTTCCGAAAAATCCATCGCATTGGCAGTGGGTTCAACAAATCGGAGTGGTATCAACGTTTCAACAAGAGCCCACATCCGGGAGTATTCGCAATGACCGATCCTAAGCAGCATGCTACAAGACGACGACTGTTTGCACAATCCTTTTCCAACTCGTCTATTTTGACATTCGAGATGGTGGTGAGGCAGAGGGTCGATCTGGCAGTTGCCAAAATCAAGCGAGATGCTGAACAAGGCTCCGCCGACGTCCTGAAATGGTTCACTTTCATGGCCACGGACGTGTCGGGAGAGCTGAGTTTCGGAAGATCGTTCGAAATGCTGCAGCGTGAGCAGGTGAGCACGATACCATCGAGCGCGTGTCATAACGGTGCTTTGCTCACGGTCGTTGCAGAAGAACCCATATATCCGAGACCTAGAGACTGCCATGATGATAGCAGGCATACGATCTGAGCTCCAGCCCCTTCTCACAATTGCCAGCTATCTTCCGTTGAAAGTATTGCGGCATGTACTGGACATCGACAGAAGGCTATGGTCCTATGGTGATGAAGCCATCAGTAACCTGAAAGTGCACATCGCGAGGAAGCAAGGACACGCTGCGCCAAGTTTGTTCTCGAAGTTTCTGGACCCGACGAAGAATCAGGAGCTTACGGATCCTGAAATAGCACAAGAGGCGTCCAACTTGATAGTAGCAGGAAGCGACACGACCGCGGCGTCTTTGACTTACTTCGTCTGGGCCGTACTACACCCAAACAACATTCACGTCCGTCGAAGGCTGATGGACGAGATCAGCACAGTGCCGGCCAACGCCAGAGCAAGCGACTTGAGCTCTTTGCAGTATTTGAGAGCCGTTGTTGACGAGACACTGCGCCTGTATGGTGCTGCTCCAGGCAGTCTGCCCAGGGTTGTGCCTAGCGCAGGTGTAGTACTGAGCCAATACCCTATACCGGGAGGCGTGACTGTAAGCACACAAGCCTTCACTATGCATCGCGATCCAGACATCTTCAAAGACCCTGAAAGGTGTGTATGTCTCCAACATGTTCAATAACAGACCAGAGAAATGACAGTATTCTCGCGCTCAACCAGGTTCGAGCCAAGTCGGTGGGAGAACCCTTCGCAGGAGATGAAGGACGCGTTTTCTCCATTCGGAGCTGGGTCACGTAGTAAGTTTCCTGTCAACATCACCCGTGGGCAAACGATGAGTACTAACAAAGCAGCCTGCCTTGGCATACACTTGGCTATGCTCGAACTTTTGCTGGGCGCTTTCACTTTTCTCAAGCAGATTCCTGATGCAACACTGTCTCCTACGACAACAGATGAGTCGATGGAGTTCGAGAACTACTTCTTGATCGCCCCGAAAAGTCATTGCTGCCAGATACAGTCACGCTAAGAATAGCATGTAGATTCAGGGCGAGTGGATGGGGGTTCTTCAGCAGGTGAGCAGGCTGTGAGTAGGGGGAACAGATCATCGGAAGCAACCCTTATTCTAGAGAGAGAGAGAGAGAAGCCCGTTCGACGGGGCGCTCACCGTTCGAGCTTCTTCAGATGTTCGTGGAATTGGTGATCTTGATCTTGGGGAGGCTTCCTGCCCTTCGGTGCTGCGCCTGGTCTCCACTAATTACTCCTGTGAATCAAATGCTAGTAAGTGACCCGCTTCGCTGCTTCTCTCATTGAATCCGCGGCAGACTCACCACCAGATGAGGTCGCTTCAACGCTACAAGCATCAGATGCAGCCCACGCGTCTTCGACCCGTCGTGGACCTGGTCGTGTGCGACCGCGTGTCGTACCGGGCTCTTCCACTGACTTTGCAACCTCAATCGGCAGCCGTTTGCCCTCATCTGTGATAGCGTGAGTGCTGAAGCTGATGGACTTGCCGCGTTGGTTGAGAGATGCCCGCAATGCTTCAATCTCGGCAGCCTTGAGTGCTGTCCTGGAGTCGGATTGTGCGCGGAATGCTTTCCAGGACACGCCACTCCCCGCGGGATTGAGCTTGTCCACGCGCTTCACACGCAAGCTTTGCTCGCTCAAAGGTCCAGGATCGTCTGGAGCCAGTTCTTGCAAGGGCTGCTCTGTCGTAGAATGTGTCGAGGCTTTCCTCGAGTCACTTATCGCTTCTTCGCCACTGTCACTGTCTTCAAGGTATTGAGTACCTGCAAACGGCGAAGCGATGTGACTACGCGGAATCCCGGCTTGTCCTTCCTCTCTCTCTCCGCCTTGACGCCTCTCGCTGCAGAGTCTGCGATCTCTGCCCTAAGCCGCTGCGGAGGGGCTGGGCTTGGTCGCCGATCCGTACGCTTGGGAGACGTATCGAGGAGTTCGTCAGCGCTGTCATCAAGGTACCCGATAGAGGGAATGGCGAAGCAATACTGCTACGTGACGCCCTGGCCTTGACCGGCGCTTTGTCTGAGCTCGATGGCTTAGTCGCATCTTCTGCCATAGGCGCTGGGCTGGTCTGTTTGTCCGCTCGCTTCTTTGGTGCGTCGCGGGGCTCGTCTTCGCTATCGTCAAGGTATGCTACCGAAGCGAAGGGTGATGCGATACTTCCACGCGACGCTTTCGCAGCTGGGGCTCGGGCCGCAGGCTTGTTCGTTGCTGCTGGCTTCGACGCATCCTCTTTCTCGTTGTCACTTTCATCGGAGAAACCTTCGCTGAACGGGTCGACACGCTGACGGCGAGTGGCGGGCGATGCGATTCGGAGCTTCTTGAAGTGCTTCTGAATGTCTTGCGAGGCCATCAGTGCCGTGGTGCGTTGTGTAGAGCTGGTGGGAAACAATGGCGGTTTGGTGCTAAGCTACGCTGTAGTATCACGTATGGCTCGGATGTTGCGACGTTGGTGTGGGAGGGGTGGCAGTAGGGAATGCCCATCTTGGGGTGTCAAGCTCGACGTGCGCCAAGGGAACGCGCTGCGTCAGCTGAGCTGAGCGGAGCAGTACAATGACCACACGACAAAGTGTGAAGGTGGCGTAGCAGCTGCACTGTCGATCATACCGTGACCTATAGCAGGTTCGGGCTTATAGGTGAAGATGGGTCGTGACAAGGTTGGAAAGCAGGCAATGTGGTAGTTCGGAAGCCTGAGGTCGACCGATGCTACACCTTCCGGGTTGCGTGAGCCTATACTGTCCGGGCTCGGGACTACGCTTCGCGCCGGTCCGCACAAAAGCGGCCGTCGCATCCCCCTAGCTCAGCTTCTACTTCGCAAAAACCGCCTTGATCGATTCATAGACATAGACTCGCTTGTATCCACTTGATCAGCATGTCTTTCCCCTGCCTGGTCGTCATTCTCCCTCAACAAAGATTTCCCTCTAGTATGGAAAGGAGGACTCAAGCATAGTAGAGATTCACGAGCATATACCCCATTCCACGCGGTGATTTTCAGTTTATTCTTCAACCTCCATACCGCAGCGGTAGCACTTCACATGGGTACTTGGATGGTTGGGAGCCACAACGTCTACAGCACATCTTGTAGACTACGGCAGTCCCACCTGATCAGCTTCTCAGCTTGTCCAAGATGAAGCTGTGGGGTTGAGATGGAGTGGCGACGAGATTGTCGTGCTTTTATGTCGCAGCCGGTTCCACACAACCTCCATGTCGTGGTTACAAGTGGACAGGAGAACATTCTCGAGGACAGTAAAACGAGGCAAAGATCCGAATGTCTTATATCGCGAGGCATCAGTCTGCAACGTTTTCGTACGCGAACAGAGGATCTCGCTCTAGACGCAAATGAAGTTTCTTCGGATGGTGCAATTCTATTACGGAAGGAGATGACATCCGATCTGATGTCCACCTCACGGTTGAGATCTTTGTTGACACTGTGGGGGGTTGTCGTGAGGTTCGGCCGTAGCATCATCTGAACACTTGGCTCGGGCATTCAACTCCGTGTACGTTGTCTTCTCCGCTGAGCGCAGGTTACCACTAGGGAAAAAGCAGTGTGGTCAACAGTCCGTCCAATCCGGATTGATTCAGGATCTACGCCGGGCGTGATGGATCCCACGCACGGAAATCAGGCGAAAGTCCAAACTACCTCAGTACAACCCGTCACGCCCGGCGTAGATCCTGAATCAATCCGGATTGGACGGACTGTTGACCACACTGGGAAAAAGGTGTCTAGCATGCTTTTGCCCGCACCTGGGCGACGTTCCTCAACCGCAAATAGTGCGACCATGACCTGTGTCTCGCCCAATGACGCACAGTGATAAGCGGGAGGATCTACTACAGGGCAAGGGCTACGACGGCGATCCTGGTTCGGGAGGAGGCTCGAAAGTCCATGTCTGTGGACCTAGCGGCAAGGTCTTCGAGATCGCATAGCGCAGCACAGTTTGCCATGAGCTTCGCCTCCTTCTTCCTGGGCCCCTTCGATGTCTAGCCTTTTCCACGCCATGCGCGATGATTATCGCCTCTACAGCCATCGGATTGGGTCTGAAGCGCGCACCGCAGCCCTCCCGTTGATGTCAGATGGTTCAAGAAGCAAGAGACGGGTATGACTAAATCAGCACGTCTTGTATTGGGGCAGGCTGCGTCGAAGATGGCGCAAATGCGATGACACCGCGTTCTGGATTCTTCATCTCCCGCTCGATGCGAGCAAACTCAAATGTACATGTACGTGCAAGCTAGACCATTAGTTAGGTCTCAAACTACCTTGCGCCCGCATCAGATCTAGGACATAAGCATCACGGATGCCACGCGCCGTTGATCCCGCCCCCATCCTTGCACGTTCTGCTTGAACTGTGTTTCCGGCTATGGCGGGCTCTCGCAACTTCGCCGTCAACGGGAGAGAAGGCTCGTTCTCCGAGTTGAGAGCCGGAGGGCTTCGGAACACGACCGAGCTTGACTTGTGACGCGTTCGTGGAGAACATCGCCCTGTTGACGGAGCAACAGACCGGACAAGAGACAGAGGGAGCGATACATGCTACCGCAGTCGCTGTGGAGTCTGCTCACATCCATGGATAGTCCAACTCGCCGGTGGTGAGTATGGCATGCCGTACCTGAAGGATTCGAAGAGACGAATTGGTCGTCAGCACAGTGTCCTGGCTTGTAGTCTGAGAGCCGTTGTCCCTCGGCGGAAGTCGCATGTCCCCTCGCAAACCTTGTCAAAATTACTTCCAGTTCTTCCATGACGGTCAAGTAAGCAAGATGTAACGTCCCAAGTACCCGTGTGCGGGGTCTTTGGGCCCCTTCCCGTCCATCTACCTCGTGCCTGACTAGCACGAGCCGCCTCAGCAGAGTCTCATACAATCTGCCTAAACGCACACCCTAGCTCTCCTTGCCAATGCCCCGTTTCTGACTTCACTAAGGTACCATGTATCTGCGGAGGCGTCCATCGTGCTTGTGGTGATGATACGTGCCAAGAAGCGGGGGCCAAATGCATCGTTTGTGAAGCTCCAACTGGGACTCCTGATTTTGCTTTATAAACTCCTCTTTCCGTCTTGCTTAGGGTTCTCTATCCGTTCCTCCTCAAGTAATCTTTCGTCCGTCGTCATTTTCAAAGTCATTCTTGACCTGCTGCCGGCGACATGCGTCTTGCAGTTGGCCTGTGTTCTTCACTGCTGGCAACTCTTGTTGTTGCGCAAGAGTACCATGGCGAATCCGACTACGAGTACAATAGCTCCGGAAATGACCACTGGAGCGACGCAGATGTCCCCGTGAGCACAGGATATGGCCAGTATGGCAATGGGAATGGTCCCAGCAGCACCGTCGTTGTCACCGGTAGCACTGCAAGTGTCCTCAGCAGCACCGCAAGTGTCACCAGCAACTCGGCAAGTGTCACCAGCAACACTGCAAGTGGAACCGGCGGCTCTGCAAGCGTCCTCAGCAGCACTGCAGCTGTCATCAGTAATTCCGCAAGTGTCACCAGCAACACTGCAAGTGGCACCGGCAGCTCCGCAGTTGTCACCAGCAGCACCGCAAGTGCCTTCAGCAGCACCACATCTGTTACCAGCAGCACCGGAAATGGTACCAGCAGTACTGGAAATGGTAGCAGCGGCAACGGAAGTGTCTCCAGCGCCACGAAATATTCTGTCAAGACGCCTCCACTGACAACGAACTGGACCTATTCGGTCGGCACAAACCCTTGGCCGGAATATCCCCGACCCCAGCTTCAACGCTCTCAATGGCAAAACCTAAACGGTATCTGGACTTACCAGAACGCGTCCAGCTTACAAGCGGTCAACTCACCTCCCTTCGGTCAGACTTTGGCAAACGAGGTTCTTGTACCTTCCTGTCTGGAGAGCGGTCTGTCCGGTAAATTTGCTATACCCAATGACGTTATAGACCTGCCACTCATCTGAACTCGCAGGCATTCAAGGCAACTACACCCTTTACTCCTGGTACTCGACACACTTCACAGTCCCCTCAAATTGGACTAGTCAACGCGTCCTTCTAAACTTTGGAGCCGTCGATTACGAGGCTACAGTCTTTATCAATGGACACAACGCTACCTTCCACCGAGGAGGCTACTTCGCCTTTGCTGTCGATGTGACTGACTACTTATCGTCCAGTGGGGCGAACGAACTGTATGTGATGCCCTCAATCGTTCGCTTATTCCGCCGAGGCTAACGTATCTTGGAATTGTGTAGGCTCGTGTTTGTGCATGACCCGACAGACAGCGACCCCTATGTCATTCCCATTGGCAAGCAAACATTGCACCCTTCTCACATTTTCTACACGCCCTGCAGCGGCATCTGGCAGAGCGTTTGGATCGAGTCAGCCCCATCTAACTACATCACTGAGCTTGATCTTGCCGCCAACATGGATGGTCAAGGTGAGTTTGATGGGTCTTCTGGCTCTTGACCTCGCTAACATCGCTGCGTGAACAGTAAACGTCACCGTTGCTACCTCTCAGCAGACAAAGACGCCTGTCCAGGTTTCTTTCGTCGACAGAGGCTCGAAGAAGGTAGTAGCCTCTCACAATGGCACTTCCGATGCGGCCTTCCAGTTCTCTGTCCCCTCGCCTAGCCTGTGGTCACCAGATTCTCCGACTCTCTACGACGTGACTGTGTCAATGGGTGGAGATGTAATCTCCAGCTACACAGGATTCCGAACCTTTTCCAAAGGCACCGTAAATGGAGTTGTCCGCCCACTTGTGAACGGCAAGTTCACCTTCGTATTCGGAACGCTAGACCAGGGATTCTGGCCCGATGGCATATACACGCCTCCGAACAGAGAGGCAATGGTGTATGACTTACAGACCTTGAAGAGACTTGGGTTTAACATGGTCCGAAAGCACGTAAGTTGTCCCGTCAGTAGTCAACGTTGAGAGGCAGTTCTAAGCACGTGTCATTCCATAGATCAAAGTCGAGAATGCCTTGTTCTATCAGGCTTGCGACGAGATGGGTCTTCTGGTCATTCAAGACATGCCCTCCCTCCGACCTTTGCAACAGAGGACCCTGGCCAACTGCACGAGAATAACCATTGAACCGGATGCACAGCAGCAGACCGAGTTCGCTCGTCAACTCGAGCTGCTCTTAAACCAGCACAAGAGCTACCCCAGCATCATGATATGGGTAAGCACAACTCCAACCAAGCCATCCTGTGCTCTTCCTAACGCTCGCTCGTGCTCTCACAGATCATCTACAACGAGGGCTGGGGCCAGTTGATCGATGGTTACCCAGAGTTCGGCCTCACGGCCCGCGTCAGGCAACTCGATCCTACAAGACTCATCGACTCCACCACCGGCTGGTTCGATCACGGAGCGGGAGATTTCAGTGTAAGTGGTCTTCGGAGTGACCGCGCAGATGACTCATGCTCACACGATGCTGCAGGACAACCACCACTACGCCAACCCTCAGTGCGGATCACCATTCTACTCCATTGCATCATCTCCATACGACCCTGCCCGCATTGGTATACAGGGAGAGTTCGGCGGTATCGGGCAGAACGTGTCAATCGAGCAGTGAGTCTCCCTCCCCACAACCTGAATCAACTCCAACTAACGCTCTCTCTCTCTCCCAGCCTCTGGAACGTGCAAGAAGCGATCAACACCATCAACCAGACCTACGAGATTGACTTGTCCGTCGAGGCCTGGAACTACCGCAGCCATATCCTGCTCGGCGAGCTCCGAGACCAGACGCAGCGGTTCGCGTGCAGCGGCGGCGTGTGGACGCAAACGACCGACGTCGAGGGCGAGGTGAACGGCCTCTTGACTTATGACCGCAGGATCCTGAGACCGAACGAGGCCCAATGGAAGGCGGATATTCAGAGTCTTTACGACGCTGCCGCCTCGCGGTCCAACTCCTCGGTCCCGCTGCTTGTGTAGCCTAGACGACGAGGCGATGGTAGCTGAAGCCCCAGCGAGGGCTCTGGCTAGAGGGAGTGTTGCGTTACGAGTCCGAGCGGAGCGTGACGAGGGGTCGACGGGGCGGCTGCCCGTTTTGTCATGAGGCACTCGGTCTGTATTCACGCAACTGTAGAACAGACAATACACTGGGCGGTATGCCGTTTTTGGCAGGCAGCCACAACCTCATCTGCATTCTGACGCTCATCCTCCTCATCTCCCCTCTCCTCAGGCCCTCGGGTATATCTACGCCGTCAATACTCCGACGGTACGCTGTGGCTCCTCGTACTTTCGCAGCGGGGCGAGTGTGAAGGCCACGCGTCTAGCACGCAGAAAAGAGCCTCGTCTTCCACGTTCAACCCAAACAAACCTCCTCCCTTTCTCTGTCTCAACACATGTGCAGCACAACGCGTGGCAGTGATCTCCAGCAAGACACGCGAGGTGTGTGATGCAGGAGTCTGGAAGATGCAAAGCGCGGAGAGGACGTGGCTTGTTCGTTCGCCGGGTGGTGCAGCATTGGATGTGAAGAGCACTTACTCGGCCAAGGTATGCGAATCTAGCTATATATGTACCCATGTTTCCACGCTCGGATCGTCGCAAGCGTTGTATGCCATGATTCTCGCCGCCGTTTTCCAAGCTCGTCCCAGATCCACCGCCCCTAACCCAGAATCACAATGCTGCTGCGCAGACCCGGCTTCGCCGTCCACGTGTCGGCGTGTGCGCCAGTCCGCCCCTCTCAAGCAAACCCCAGCGCGATCCAGCTCGCCTCGGCCGCGTACAGCGTCGAATCGTCCCACGTATCCAGATGCCACCGGAACCCCTCGCTCGTGACCTCGTCCACACTCGCCTTGATGCGCAGATCCGAGTTCCCAGCCATGTCGAGCGAGTTCAGCGCAACGAGCACCGTGGGCGGCTTGGTGAACGCGCCCTTCGGGAAGGCGACGCGCGCGCTGTTCTTCGGCCGCGGGTTGCTCCAGGAGCGCACGTCGCTGGTCGAGAAGCTGCCGGAGGCGACGCAGGCTTTGTTGCGCGGGAAGGCGATCCAACACATGGCGGCGCCGTTCAGCACCGAGTCGCCCCAGGTGTCGATGTGGGCGACGAAGCTGCGAGCGGTGACGTTGGTTGCGTACGCGTTGATGCGGTAGTTTGCGTCCTCGCCGCTGCCCATGTCGATGCGGTTCAGCCAACACACCAGCTGCGGCGCTTCTCTGAAGGGCGTGTGAAAGGTGATTTCCTTGCTCGTTTCCTTGCGCGGAGTGGTGATGGAGGCGGGCGTGCCGGCGGCACCCCTGGGCGCGGCGTCGACATCGCGTGTCGAACTGGCCGAAGTGGCAGTCGCGCGCGTCGGCCTTGTGCTCGATCCAGGTCGCGCTGGCGGCGTGCAGGACGCTGTCGGCCCAGGTCTCGATTGTGATCTTGAAGGACGAGGGCTTGATCGAGTCGGCGACGAGGTTGGCGCGGATGGGCTTCTCGCAGGACAGGTCGAGGGCGCTGAAGCCGGCGGCGAGGTTGGGCGGCTTTTGGTAGTGGTTCTTGGGAAAGGCGATGATGCGCGAAGTGGTGAGGGCGGGCTTGTTGCGCGGTCGGACTTCCTCAGTGGAGAAGAGGCCGTTGTCAGGGCCGGGCACGTCCAGGTGCACCATGGTAAGTTGGATGGGGGTTCACGGGAGGGTAACAAGCTGAAGAGCCTGTGGCCATGGTGCTCAAGAGCTGGACAGAGGCCATTGGATGTTTGTCATGTTTGTGTGCGATGATGTCGGGCAACAGGGGAGACGCGATCGGCGGGTTTGGAAGAACCGAGGAGAGACTCTCACTCCACGGGCAAAGCAAAGACTTGGAAGGCTTCCGTGGGTCATGTTTGGTGAGGCACACGGAAGAGAGGCCCTCGCCCCAGCACGTACACAGCATGTACATGGTTTGCTAATGTTCCATTAGATGTTCCAATACGGGTAGTATAGCAGATCCAAACGCAGCATGTGCAGCCCAAGCCAAAAGGTGTATCGTCGAAGCCAACCCCCTCAGAATCCGCGCCCCAAACAGTTCCAAATCACACCACCAGCACTGCGAACCCTCCACTACTTCTTTCCGGCGCCAAACAGGCCTCCAATGTAGCCACCAGCGCCCTTCGCGCCCTCGGTGACCTTGCTGCCCGCCGCCGAAGCTCCCTGAGCGACGCCGCTGCCGCCAGCCTTGGCGTTGTTGACGAGCGGATCTGTCAGACCAGCCGCTGGACCGCCGTAGGTTCCCTTGTCGTCCTTGCCGCCTCGCTCCATGCGGTTGACGCCCTCCTTCGAAGCCATGTCGCCGATCGGTTGGAGTAGGCCGCCTTTGCCGACTTGGCCGCTGACGAGGCCGTTCACGCCGTCTTGGAGCTTGTCGACTTGCTCGACCCCAGTGACCTTGGACTTGTCGAGGGTGTCTACGGTACGGTTAGTCATGCACACGACACATGTTTCGCGGGCGCGGGAGTTGGGCAGCGCGAGAAGAGGGTGGGCCAACCTTTGGTTGCGTAGGAGGCCTTGTTGTCCTTGGTGAAAAGCGAGAGGTACTTGTCCTCTATCCACGGCACCCAGGTCTCGTACTGCTTGTTGTACACCTGCTTGACCGTCTCAACGTAGCCGGCCTGGTTCTCTGGGAGACTGTCAGTTACTGTTCGTGAGCTCTCCGTCCGCGCGGCACAGCCAGCCGGTCTGGGAAGCGCTGCCGAGCTACAGCTTTGAGAAGACTCACTCTTGTCGTCCGACATGTTTGCTCGGATGTCTGAGGATCTTGGTTATGGAGTGGGTATTGCAGACGTCGGTCTGTGTGATGAAGCAGCAGGTTGCAGACGGCAGGACGGGTGAGGTGTTGAAGGGTTGCGGCTTGTGATGCAACGGATACAGGGTTTCGCGCTGCTGCCAGGTGACGTCGTGCCGCTCAGAGCTCAGACGCGCATATTCGAAGCAAGATTTGGAGCAGCGCCCGAATTGGGAACACCTAACCCTAAGCACGAATTGGAGCAGGGCCCGAATTGGGACACCCTTCATCGTCCGCTACTGAAGGATATTATGTTACGGTACATGCATCTCATTCCGTATATCTCTCTACCTAAGCCTCTTCACCTTCAGCCGAGGACAGCTCCAAGACAACGATCCTCATACAAACATGGGCTCCAAACGATCATGGACAGAACCTGCAAAACCAGCATTTGCGCGGAGCTGTGAACGCTCTTCCCCTCCGACCAACACCGTGCTACTGAACGCTCGACGCAGACGTATGCAGTCATTCGATCGCCAAGTTGGACGATCTTCTCAGTGCCAATCCTCCAGCTCTCACGACCTCGGGACGTTCTAGGGGATTTCGCGGACTGGGGGTGTACTGTCCCAGTGAGGTCGTCCCTGGCTGCCGCGGGCTCTGCCGCTGCTGCTCTCCATTGCTCGTTGATGTCGCGTGATCAGGGTATCGACTTCGAGTGAGTGGGGAGGATAAGCTGAATCCCGAATTTGACATGTGAACCGTGCCGTTCTGTCTTCGAGCAGCCAACAACTCCCGTAGAGTTGGTGAGTGCTGCTGTTCCGGGCTGTGATGCTGATTTGCGAAATCATTAGAAACACGGTGTTGGTTCTGTGGTATTGGCCTGGACGCTGTCTGGCCTGCTTCAGTCGTGGCGCGCGAAGGAGCTCTCGAAGTGGAGTATTCGTCCCCGTCCGTACCGGTGTTCAATCGGCGACTTCGCAGGTGATCTGTACCAGAGCGGGTTTGCCGTTCGGAAGAACGTGCGACTTGTTGCGTTGGCGTCGTGCTCTGGTGGCCAGGAGTGGCAGGGATGACCTCGCGGGTACTGGTCACGTTGCTGCTCACACCGAGCATGCTGCTTCGCCGTGCCTCCACGCGGCTGAGCGCTCTACTCGGGGCGCTGCGTGAGGGTGGGCTGTCTTCTGGCTCACGATCAAACTGACGTCCTTTGGTGTAGTTTGGTGATGGACGATTCTCGTTCTTACTGCCATAATTCGAAGATGTTGCGCGGCTGCTGGGTCTGGGGGCTGTCGTGAATGCAGAAGTAGAAAGGTTCGATTTCCCGTCGCACAGCGCAACGCAGAGGTCTGTTATATTGCGACACATGTTGTCTGCTTTTCTGCGGATCTGACGATCTGATATTGTGGCCCCGTTGAGAATAGAAGCTGCCGTGAAGTTGGTTCCTTGCGGTCCTGCACCGCCAGTCATCGCGACAAGGGCCAGCGCATCGGCTGCTGTAGCCTCCAATGTCCGGTATAAAGGGGGACTGACAAGAGACCTTGCTTTAGCAAGGGCTGCATGTAGAAGTGGATGTAGATTGGTTGCAGCAGGCCCGCCAACCGTTGGATCCGTTGATAACATCATCGTTTTGCGGTCATATTTCGGCGACGAGGAGACGGTCGTCACGGTCGTCGGAGCAGTTTGGGGTCGGTCATTGAAGCCGTGGGACACCACCGCTCCCGATGTCGGTGGCAGCTTGCCGGTTAGTTCGAGTTTCTTTATCCGCGATTTGAGGTCATCCAGCTCGTCCCACACAGTCGAAGGAGCGGCAGTAGAGACCACAGAATTTGTTCCTCCGGCCAACGATTGTTTGCGGTTGCTCGTGGAAGTGTCTTCAACGGGTGAGTCAGTCGGTGAATCGTACTTACGTAGGTTTGACAACATAAGCTTAGGCGATTGGTATGCGTGGTGGCGTGTTGGAGGGGTCTGAGTTGGTTCTGTGTTTGAAGTTCTTCGGCGCCCGTGTTCTGATATCTGTGGAGACAACGTCCGTTCCCTTAGCTCATCCGTGCGTGTCGGTTTTCGTGGAGTGGAACGAGGCGCCCTGATCCGATGGCTCTGGAGCGGCAGTGCAGGTCCTTCAGGGGAGTGGTCACGAGACGATGAGGCATGATTCGCTGCTGCCCCAGATGTGATTGATGGTGTTGACGGTTGGCAGTTGGCGGACGTGAGGCGAGACTGGATCCATACCGCAGCGTTAGCTCATTGTGCTCTGATTCTACAATAGTCACTATATGAGCGTATGAGGAAATCTGTAGCAAAATAGTCCGACCTTGATGTAAGGGAAGTGGACTGTACACGAAGACTAGCAAAGTGGAGGTGAGCTGGCTCGATTGCCAGAAGACGATGGAGTCTATAGGGTATCGAGCTATGCACGCTCAACATACCCTTCGTCGTTCATTGCGACCAACAGCAGGCTCCAGACTTTGTGACTCCACTGTATCTCGTGCAAGGCTCAAGAACAAATCCTCGCTCTCTTCGCGCTGGTGACCTGAAGACACTTCTTGACGGAGCCTGTTCGATTGTCTCTGTCCCTCATCCGCCTCCTCATGAATCTGCTGAGATTCCCCCGACTCCTCTACAGGCTCAGAGTCCGTTCGCTCTAAGCTGCGTCGCGCCATTGTCTGGGCCGTGAATTGACAAACAGCTTCACGGCTTGACGTGATCCGGCAGTCCACACCACAAGACTTTTGTCTTTCCTGAGTTCAAGCCATTGATGGGGAGTGGTGCGCGCAGTGCATTGAATGGCGTAGATCTGGCGCTTGAGGTGCTCTGTCGCGACACGCAGTAGGATCCGCCGATGACACAACCGTCGTGAGGATTGCGGGTGAAGGACGCGTCCAAACGATGCTGCGCTGAGGTACAACCGTCTCTGGTGGTGTCACGTCGTGAGGTCAATTGTGTTGGACGCGTTGGTAGGCTGATTGGCGGCGCTCGAGGGCTCGATGTATTGCGTCAACTGCGCATGTCACGCCGTTCCTAGAGGACTGCGATCAAGCTGGAAGCTAATGTGTTCAGGTGCTGGATGTCGCGCCATGTCGCTGGCCTTCGCGAGGGAAGTGAAACCGGCTCGGGAGATTGATGCGACAGCTGCACCGACATCCTTGCTTCGAGGAGGCTGGTGAAGCCGCAGAGCGACTCTGGCCCGCACACTGGAGCACTGGCACCGGAGCGCGCCTGTTGCGCCTTTCGAGTTGAGCGGGACGGATCAGGGTTGTCAGGGGCACACATGTTACCGTATCAGTACGAGACTCAAATAGGGCTCCAGCTGTCGTTGAGTCCCTCGGTTGGCCTACAGTAAAACTCCACTCACGCACTGCCGGGTACAAGTCCTACTGCACGCCTCACGTTACCCTGCTGCCAAATACAGATGCGGTGCGTGTCAGCGGCGACAGGACATGCACGGTCTTGGCAAGACATATACTGGACGGGACCCCGATGCCAAGCCATCGAGAGTCTTCCCTTCCAGTATTCCAAAACACGTAGACGCCTACTAGTGTTGGTCTCTCGTTTGCTACCAGAGAGATGCAAGGTAATGCCCTGCATTTGCCCGGGCCGTGACGCTTGATCTGCCTTTGGCTGCGCCGTTGGTGTTCATCAAGGCTCCAGTCTACTACAAAACACTACTGCCTTACCTCACTTGACCCCGCAAGAATGGTGCAGACCCGCACATATATCGAGGTTGAAAAGGAATGTTGGGTTTTCCAGATGCGATGCGAATTCTGACTCCCGCTCATAGACGAAGCACCCCTTCGAAAACACGAGCCTGCCGGTGACTTGTGTCCCATCTGTGCGATGTTCCTTCAATCTCCAGGAGCAGATTGGTGGACATCTTCGGCGGCCGTTGGACGTCGATGGAATTGTAGCATGCGAGGCCTAGCTGAAAGATGGGAGACTTGGTCGCTGCACCAGCTGAGAGGGAACGCCGAACATCCAAGAGAAGCGTGACGGACAACAGTGAATCCACCTCTTGTATGAATGGTGGTACACAGTGTCCACAGCGTCTGATTCGTCGTGCAAAGCAGCGGCCCGCTCAGAATCTACCACCAATGGAAGTCGTCGATTGCGATGTCTCCTCGCAAGGCCTAGGGCGGAGACGGAGGTCGTACGTGGCTTCGAACGTCGCTTGAACATGGCAGAGATCTATGCCTTCCAGCGCTGCTATTGGGTTCCCTAACCACACCGGCAGCGCAACGGTGCAGCACTCGACCGCATCGCGAAACCTCGACGCCGTCTTGCGTCGACCAACCAGACAGGCCGCATTCCACCTGGCTTTCGATCTCTTCCGAGGCGTCCACACAAAGAAGATTTCTTTGTGGATTTTCAGCTGCGACATGCGTTGCTGAGAGGACGCTGGTGATAGCCATCTGTCCTCGATCTGTGTGCTAAGTACTGCTCTATATATGGAACAGGATCAACGCAAGTGACACGAGAGACGCGATCGAGATGAAGGATGCGAGGAGGCCGTTGAATTGGTCGGTCGTTTGGCGCTGACAGCGATCACCAGCCACAGTGTGCTTCACCAATAAAGACAGGTACAGGTGAGGACTGTGAGGAGACCTGGAGACAGTACACTTCGGGCATTGCCTACTGCACGCCTTCGTCAGGCAGCTACAGCGGGCATGGTGCAGGACAGAGCACAACGAGTCCCACCACGCGCCAGTGTAGATCTGCTCGGTGAGACAGCGTCTCGAGTGGTGTGTTCCATGAGAGAGAGTGAGAGAGTGAGAGAGGGAGAGAGGGAGAGAGTGAGAGAGTCCCACAACCCCGAGGCTTTCCTGCGCGGGATGGCGCTGCTGTTTCCACGTTAGCACGTTTCAGCGCGGCCAAAAATACTTTCGTGGGCTACCGTTACCGTACAATGGGAGGACTGGGTCACCTTGCATTTTAGCCGCTAACAACCCAAGTCGAGTCTCGCTTTCTTCTCCCGCGACCCGCTTCCTCGGCGCCGCCGCCAGTGAAAGCGACAATGCGTCTCCGACACTGACCTGCTGCCAACACAACGCTCGCGCGCTGCTGCTGCCACGACACCACTGCCACCCACGCCGCGAACCTGGAGTCGAGAAGGGTCTACAATGGAGGTGGTCTGAGGAAGAGTCGGGAACTCGCATTGGAGTCCACTACGGGCCGTTACCGTTCGCAATTGATCCCCCGTCGTAGCCGCCAGCTCCTCGCGCACCTGCTATACAGCGATCCCTCGCCAGACCTCGCACGCCAACTGCAGAAGCGGCTGTCAGACAGGCACGACTACGACGCCTGACTGCAGTCCCTGTCTTCCTCTCCAACACGAATTGCGATCTGTGAAAGCGGTCCTCTGGCACGAGCGCTTTTCCACGGTCCGTCTCGGAAAGTCACCGCGGTTTCGATACTCCAAGACAAGCAGAGAGCTCCGATCTCAGCTGGAATCGTCGATAGATTACAGGGCTGCTTAGAAAACATTGCCTACTATATCCGCGGTACACTGCGCACCAACGGTCGACTGGTCGTTGCGCATCACGAGCGGTTCAATCCTACGAAGAAGGCTGTATAGGTGCCAGAGCTTTGCGCGGAAATAGAGGTGGGGCAGAATTCCTACACGCCCACTTTCCAAGCTTCAACGTAGCCAGTGCGTCTCCCATCCGGACGTTACTGTGTCCAAGCAGGGCGAATGTGCGCCGAGACCACGAGTTTTCCATTCGGAATTCGTCTCATAGCTGGCGACAATCGCCTCATCGTATTCATCCCCTGTCAGGCGCAGTGCGCGGTGCAACCGCAGTGCTCGTTCTCGAACGGACGGCTCGTCGTACACCTGGGGTCCTAAAATTACCAAAAGCTGTTTGAGGTCTCTTCGAGATCCTTCTCAAGCGTGAAGGCCCTCGCTTCTCTGTCTCCATTCTTCCGAGGTCCTGAGCGTCATCGACGTCTTACGCGAAGTCACTCTGTCGTTCGCTGATTTGAGATCTGGCATCTCTCAGTCAGGTCTGATAATACGGTAAGTGCTTCTCTATAAAGCCTCTCCGAATAGCCATTTTACCCAGCAACCGCTCTTGACGTTGCCCATTTCGAGTCCTTGCCTCTTTTTTCTTCCATGAGTCTGGCAGCGCGGTGATGGCATCACCGTGCAGCGCCACAAGCTGCTATCGTTACCTTTCGATCGACGTATTCCCTAGTGTTGTTTTGTGTTGTTGGGTTGAGTGTTGCTCATCTTTCCATCTAGTTCATGTTCCCATTCGTATCTTCGGTACGACTTGTGTCACGCGCGTCGAAGTTGCTCAACGTTCGTAAGACGCTGATTCTAGCTGGTGGTAGGGTTCCCCTGTACCGCCTCTAGGTTTTACCTCCCCTAACGATCGGCAAACGCCGTGATACCAGTCAATCAAGCGATTCTTTTTCCCTTCTGCGGAAAATTGATACGGGGAGTTTGGGGCATACCCTAGCATACGCAACTCGAACGTCTCTCCAGTCAGGATCACAGGAGCAATCCACAAGCAGTATACAAAAGCATGTCCATGCAAACAGTACCGGGATCCGTTGCTGTTTCTTTGCTCTCTCCGAAGTCCTTTGGTGAAGATGCAAACATGCTTGGCACAAGAGCAGAGCTTGATGAGGGCACGTCACGTGCGCACACCAGGGCAAACTCCCATTCTTCAAACTTTGGGACGTCTTCCAACTTCAGGTTCTCTGCCTTTCACGAATATCGCGAAAATCTTCCAATTGCGGCCTCTGACTCTTCGGACTCTTCCCCAACCACGACGATCTCGACGATGGATTCTTCATCCGTCACAGAACCATCCCCAGAATCCTCGCCAGACTCACCCTCGTCGAAGCCGCCACCGTCAAGCTACACGATGGTCACGCTACCATCGCGCGCTTCAGATGATGCCAAGGGGGTGCCGCCATCCGCGCCGTTCTTCGACATGCAACGTCCTACAGCATCCGCGAAGAGAGCACGGAACTTAAAGAACCTCGCAGTCAACACTTCTAACTCTTTCCCCTTCGGACGCACTCTGTCGAGTCCTTCGCTACCTATCGATGAATCATCAAAGACAAAAACATTGTCCTCACCGTCTTTCGTGAAGCCAGCAACTCCTCCCAGACGGAGGCCGAGCAATCATGGCCTGACCATAATGACACCTGCGTACAGCAAACCTGCTGCGGAGCAGGATCGGCTTGCGATACCTCCAACACCGTCTCTTGCAAGGCCAAATACTCTACGTCACTTCCAATCGTCACCGTCTCTGCCTCTCTGCTCGCCTAGCATAGCACCCGAAGGTGGGATGAGGC
Organism: Cryomyces minteri; assembly: GCA_005059845.1. Classification (NCBI taxonomy): domain Eukaryota; kingdom Fungi; phylum Ascomycota; class Dothideomycetes; genus Cryomyces; species Cryomyces minteri. The sequence continues at coordinate 818 of NAJN01000530.1, read as the reverse complement.
TGCCCTCATTTCGCAACCATCGTGCGACAAAATCAAGTCTTGCGGAGATCCCTTCGGAACAGAACGAGGACGATGGGGACGAGCAGAACTTCGAAATTCCCCAATCAAGAGAAGAGAAGCCAGAAGCATACCCCAATGGGCCCATCTGTATCTACGATCCTCACATTGACCTCTATCTCGAACCGACCGTTGAAGTTGCCATGAAGTACGACGTCATCATGAATGTTGCAAGTGAGGTCAGAAACCCGTTCATGGCACCCCCCGACTCTTCGGCGGTACCAGAACTGGTGCTGGATGGTGGTGGCGGTCTTCGATATGCTCGACCTGCCTCATCTGCTCCACCACGACGTCCGATATCGTCGACCATCATCGGCTACGTGTCCGCATTCTTCCAGGAAAGCTCGCCGACGACACCGAAAGCTAAGCACTCGCTGCAAGACACGTTTGCTGGCTCCTTACCGGAAGGGCCATCAGGCTCGGCTCCCGAATATATACACATACCCTGGGAGCACAACACAGACATAGTCCCAGACTTGTACAGACTTGTACGATTGATCGACGACCGTGTGTCCAACGGCAAGCGCATCTTAATACATTGTCAATGTGGCGTCAGCCGATCTGCAAGCCTGATCGTTGCCTATGGCCTCTACAAGAATCCCGGCATGAGCGTGCAAGAGGCCTACGATTCCGTCAAGAAGCGGAGCAAATGGATTGGACCGAACATGAACCTGATTATGCAGCTCCAAGAATTTAGGTCTAATCTCCTGAAGTCTTCCGGAAACCCAGCAGCGAATGTCAACGGTGTTGCTTTGCCTCTG
>NAJN01000053.1:0-44076 GCA_005059845.1 Cryomyces minteri | reverse complement strand
TTGCGGGTTGCGGACGGGCTTTGCAACGAAGCCGAAAGGGTGGTCTTTCCGCCACTGCTTGCTGTTGAGTAGGAGTGTCAGATCTATTGAGCCGCTGATGCATGATCTGTGCCACTCACCGCTCCTCCTGGAGTCGATTCTGGCACAACGACATGGTAACCGTAATGTGAGGCTGCGGCGATTGGAGGTTGAGGGAAGAGAATCTCGTCGCACGAGGGCCCTTGCAAGCGAAACCGTGCCTATAGGTAGCTGAGGCGTGGTGTGAATAGGCCGTAGTGCGAAGAAGACAAACACAAACTGAGAGTCGAGTTTCGGAACGTTTCAAGTGTTTCAGACAAGGATTCAGGTAGGTGAACATTGACGGAGACGCGGCACACGGGCCGTTGCATCTCGATTTCGACAAACATGTGCAAACACCCCGCGCCGGCGGATCAGCACTTCCACCGTTTGACCCAGCCAGCGACCGCAAACCACGCATGCACGGAATGAGACAGCTCCAACATTCCATAGGAGGCGCAGATACCCGAACAACTTAGAAAAGGAGGACTTTGAAGACTGATATATAAACATGGCAGAGAAACCTGCAGAACACCCGGAGGTAGCGCCGGATCCCGATGAAGACGATCTGGATGACCTTGACGGTTCGCAATCTGCGTAGCTCTCGCAGCCTACTCTCCCTGACAACAAATCGCAGACGTGCTTGACGAATTCTCCGCCACAAAGATCGACGAGCCGCCCATAGCCGCTGCATCCACCACCACCACAGCTCCCAGCGCATCAGGCCCCGGCAGACCCGCAGCCGTCGCAGAGCCTCCAAGCGCGGAAGAAAATGACTTCGCGCAGCAATTGGAAGCAAGCATGGCGATGATGCTTGCTAATTTGGAGACAGATCCAGAGATGAAGAAGCAGGTCGAAGACATGTTAAAACAGTTAGGCGGAGCTGCTTCAAGAGACGGTTCTAGCACAGTTGAACCCGGGCCGTCGACAGTGTCCAAGAAATCAGTCCCAGCTAGCGATGCAACAAGTACGGCGAAAGTAGCAAAGCCGCCTGCTGCATCTGCTGCCCCAAGTAAGCCCTCGAAAGGTGCAGACGCGGACTTCCAGGAGACAATACGGAAGACCATGGAGCGGATGCAAGAATCTGGTGCGCAGGCCGGCGCGGCTGCAGCCTCGTCATCAGAAGACGACATGCTTGCGCAGATGCTGAAGGAGATGGAGAAGGGCGGGTTCAACGGTGAAGGGTCAGTCCTACAGATCGACCCTTATCTCTCCCCTCCCGTTCGAAGCTAACCTATCAACTTGACTGCGCAGCAACGAAGAAGACTTCTCCAAGATGCTTCTGGGCATGATGGAGCAGCTCACCAACAAAGAAATCCTCTACGAGCCCATGAAAGATCTCCATGACAAGTTCCCCGCCTGGCTCGACAAGAACAGCGCCTCCACTTCCGCCGAGGACTTGGCACGCTACAAGGAGCAGCAAACTCTTGTCGATGAAATCGTCGCTAGGTTCAACAGAGACGGATACAGTGATGACAATGCGGCCGATAGGGAGTATATCGTGGATCGTATGCAGAAGGCGAGTGGCTCGTTGTGCTGGAAGGGACGTGGGCAAATGGAATGCGAAGACGGAGCTGACGGGAGTATAGATGCAAGCTGCGGGCTCGCCGCCGCCGGATCTGGTAGGAGATATGGACGCCGCACAGGACATGTTGGGCGATTTAGATTCGGACGCGCAGTGTCCGCAACAATGATGTCCCAGCTCACAATTCGAATATCTCACACTGTACAGCATGCGCCTGATGGAAGGTCTGGCCTTTTAATGGCGTCTGTGCGTTCTTGAGCTGCCCGCTACCTTGGGTATCTGAACATGGTGAGCTGCGAATAGAATATACAGGGTTGCAGTTGGGATGGTGCTATACGCCTCCTCTCGGGAAAACAACGAAACTCCGTGATCCGGTTCCAAAGCCTCGAACCGGCCTTCCAAGATGTGCTTATCTGTGAAGCGCGCCTCCTCACGAGTTCCTGCACTCCAGACGGCCCAGTGCTACCATATGCCGCCGTATGGCTCCCCCATCCCAGTACAAACCTCAGACCATGCTCATCCGATCGTAGTATCCATTTCATCACTCCCTTGTTCGTCCTCCGGCGTGCGCTCACTGCTTTTCTGCGCAACCATTCCATCATCAATGAAATCCATGAAAATGCTGTCGTAGTCCTCCTCATCACTGCCATAGCTAGCATCCTGCGCTTTACGCTGCTGATTCCGCTCGTGCTGCTCCGACTCCAGCATCGACACCAGGGCGTCGAGTTCCTCGTCTTCTTGTTGCAGTATCACGTCGACTTCGTTGTCGGGTACGGCGTGTATGGTTGGCGTCGCTGGATTTGAAGCGGATTGAGTGCCTTGAGATGAACAGGACAGGTGGGTGGAGGCCTGGCTGCTGAGGAGAGGCGCGTCGTATTCATCCATATCGTCGTCTTCGGGCGGGTCGGAGAGTAAGGGCGCGTGGCGCGCTTGTTCGGCTTCCCAGCGCTTTTGACGGGACATGAAATCGAGGCGCATCATCTGTGAAGGCAGCGCAGACGTTAAAAGCTGGAACGAGCTGACTTATGCAAGGTCCACATGGCCTACCTGATCTCCTCTGGCTTCCCACCTCCGATTGTCGCGTCCCTGTTGTACCTTCTTCAGGAACAGGTCTCGCCGTCGCTCTTTCACGACGTCTTTACTTTGAAGCACGGGGTTGGCTCTAATGGGTCGTTTCGAGAAGGCGACGGGTGATGGAGAGTTCGAAGTGTTGGAGGGGGATATCTGGTGGGGACGCGAGCGGCGCGGCGATAGCGGAGAGGGTATGGCGGGCGCGTAGCTATGCGGTGTGTAGTTGAGAGGTGCAACGTTGAAAGACATTGCTGATATTGCTGCCATGGTAATGCGACGACTGCGTGTTGTACGTGGAGAGGGTGATGATTGACAAGACGCTTGGATGGAGTCGCCGCCTGTGGAGAACGGCTGAAAGGTCAGACGCGACGTGATTTTAGTGTTTAGCGTGACGGCGAGTCCCGGGCTTTGATCAACCCTATCTAATTTCCATCAACAGCTTCGTTCTGCGCTTGGCCTGCATGTTCTTCAATCACAAGAACAACTCAGAGTCGCCATACCAACTGATACCCGTCGCTCGCTTGTTTGCACATATAGACAACCTCTTACCTGGCTTGATGTGTCGAAAAAGTCACCTTAGTCACTTGGAAGTCTACACTGATACCGCTTAACGTCGCGGCTGCTTCCTTGTGGTCTACAGAGGCGATTTTACAACTAGTATCGAGGCGATTGCAGACAAGACCTGCTCTAGGGACCGGTCCGGGAGGCTCGAACGGACGTTCTCAGCACTCTATCCGGAGCAGGGTTCCGACTTGAAATTGGACGAGCTCACGACCTCACTCAAGTCTAGATACTCCAGACACGCATACAACACCAAGATCGTTGTTGTTGAGATACTGGCTGTTTTTTTGGAGACTGATACACAGGGTTTGCCTTTGTCGTTGTTTTCCTAATGCTTAGTTGACTACGACAAACCACACGACAGTCTAAACAAGATTTCTCCATTCGAATGCCGTTCGTCATGCTCTGAATCAACGCTGGACGTCCTGGTCGTGATGCACCGAGCGCTGCGGTAGATTCAACGGTACACTCCCTTTCTTGTTCGCAGCGTCCATCGACCACGCATACTTTGTCCCCATGCTTAACCGACTCATAAGCTTAGGACGCTCCACCTCTAGTAGCAATCCAGCATAAGCGAATCACCAGCATAACCGGATCACTCCATATCATCTCAACACACGCATAACACACGCTATTCCAGCACGTATTAGTCAACAACACACGGTCGCCTTGCATTCATATGCTGCATACGCCTTCCATGGACCCTCAAGACCGCCTCCAAGCCGCGATACAAGCCTATACCGCCGGTACCGAGCCTTCAATACGCGCAACAGCCGAATCCTACCAGGTGCCATTCTTAACACTCCGTGGCCGCCTTGCAGGCCGGAAAACACGCGTCGAAGCATCCTCAAAGAAGATACTACATGAATATTAAGAGCTCCAGATTGTTCGATAGATATACGAGCTTATTAGCTAGGGTCTTACGCTCCGTATTGATATGCTACGAGACATAGCATATACGATATCTAGCCAGCTACCAAATAAGAACTAGCCACACATGTTCCTTCTACGGCATAATCTAGACTCGATATACAGCAGGAGACTTAACTATTAAAGAGCTTAGAATAACGACCCACAAGTCATAAGAGCCTGGTTTCAATTCCTTAAAGAAAAGCTTACTTAATACAACGTATCATTAAGCCGGCTGTACAATATGGACGAAAAGGGCGTTATGCTAGGTATATCAGGTACAGCAAAGGTCATTGTCCCAAAAAACTAGAAGCAACGAGCCGAGGACGTCTCACAGCCGGGTAACCGCTAATCCGTGTTAACTATCGAGGTTATACGAGCAGACGGACAATCCTATCCTCCCTTTATCATCTGGAAGGCTAGTAGACACTATGATAATTGGTATACGCCCTCTGAAGACCGTAAAGGCTAGAATTACGGCCATTCTGATACGGGATATACGGATACCGACCTTACGTTCAAATGGTTCAAAAATTAGGAAGAGTCGACACGCGGACGTTTAGGCGCTCGAACAACTTAGTATAGGATGCTCCTCCTTGATAATCATACTAGCCATCTAGACTAGAAGCTTATTAAACACGCTCTTAAGTATAGAGTCGTACTCATTACTCTCCCGTCGCATAGCACGCACCTCTTACAACTACTCGATGTCGGCGTATTTAGCCCTATATAAACAAGCTACGGCCGGCAAGTCGATAGGCTTCATAGAGCCGGTATTAATGCAATTAACAAGGAGCGCTTTCTTAATATATACGGTTAAGCACGGAGGGATAGCCTTACGCCGTTAAATATCTTTGCAGGCTTCCGAGGAGCAGGTGTCTGGCTATTATCACCGGATATAGTACTTACACGACTACCTCTAAGAACTCCTACTACGGGATCGCCTCGTATAACGCCGCTAGTATCGACGCCTTAAACAGTCGCAGATCTTAAAAAGCTCTATCACGCTATTACTACCTCCTAAACATAGCGGCCCGATGGCCTCCTTAAATCACCTACACGTCGACATGTAGACCAGCTGTTTCGTGCCTCGGTTCTTATGCATATAGAGCTTGTAATACAGCGTGCACAGAATAAGCAGTCGCAGCAAGCAAAGGATAGGGAGGTTAAAAGGAGTAAGCGTAAGCTCTTTGCAAAGGGCAGGGTGCTTAGCCAAGATGATATAGACCGGCAGCAAGCTATACTTAATGAGAAAGAGGTTAAAAAGGCTATCTAGCTGGCGGCTAAGGGTATACGGAAGAAGGTAGAGCGTATAGCTATTGTTACAATGGATCCAACTGCAAAAGGCAAAGACTACGCCTCGTATTGTATGGTATACAAGCAGAGCGTATGCGGTACGCACAAATTTGGTGCTTCTTTTGATGAAATACGGTCACAAGGAGTTTGGCACAAGGATACGCTTATTTCTCTACCACTAGATGTCCTAATTAAGCAATAGGTAGCTTGCTAGATAGAGCTTTTTAAGCGCAATCAAATGAGCTATTAACTGTTATTATAACACGTATGATCGTTAAGTTATAAGCGTGCAAAGAAAAGTGTTATTCTGGACGAAGTGATCCGGTTATGCTGGTGATTCGCTTATGCTGGATTGCTACTAGTAGCGCTGACACTCCAATAATCGGTGCGATGCGCTCGGGGACTTGCTGACGTGGGTCATGCTGCAATGTGTTGAGTGATTGTCAAGGATGCTACTGGTACGTTCTCGATAGTCTCTCGGAGGTAGAATGCAGATCGAGGATGAGCTCGCGAGGAGAAATCAAAGAGTTGTCCCCGCGTAGGCTACAGATGGAGGATTTCCTTTTGCTTGTTGAAACTGGCGTGGCGGAGCGCCGTGTCCCGCATGCAACATCTTGTATTGATACCAGTTCTGAAAGCAACTCTATCAGCCAAGCTTGGTGTTGGCAATCAGATTTCATGAGTAGGGTTAGCTCCAAGATCCGAAGAGATGGAACATCTGGGACCACTTCTAGTATCGAAAAGCGCAGAAGATCGGGCAGGTGTCACTACTGCCTCAGGAACGGGTAAAGCGAATATAGCAGAACCTTGCGAGTCAAGCCGTCCGCTGAGTAACACGCACATCCATGATAGACGCAAGGATAGCCTCGCTTATGAACAGCCACTGACTGCAGAAAACGCCATCCAGATGCGCAAAATGGCAAGTGAAGGCGCCCGGATCGCGTGTGGCCCGAGACCGTACATACAAATTCCGGTTCGGTATGTGGACACAACACGTTCGGATAAGGATAGCATAACTCGGACGAACCATTCGGCTTCGCGGCTTTCGTGCAGCTTCTAGTTGATGGGAAGTGCGGGTTTGGCGTCAAGAAGCGCTCCCGGGAGCGTTTCCTGTGCATAAAACCTGCACATCTGCATCTACAGCAGCACAACGTCACAGTCCTGTAAGCAGCTCGGGAATATTGCATTCCGTTACGACTTCTCGCATCCTCGCGCATCCGGACAGGGGAGACGTTTCTCACACGAGTGGTCTCTTGGTTGCGCTTGGCGTGGGTAGTGGTTGTGGTGTGACTGAATGTTTGATTCCGTAGTCCGTTGCCATTGCCCCATACAAACTCCCAATTGTCACCCCTACAGTAGTTTATAGGTCCACAAGTCCCGTTCAAAACTCACGCCTCGCGTTTCTTAAATCAACTGGGACCTCTCTCATGCTCAGCTGAGCAGCTCGCAACTGCATCCCTGGCTCTACCGGTGTCGATACTCTTCACTAATTCGATAGCTCTGCGGGGCATATTTACCTCTCAAAATGTCTCTCGTAGGCAACTTCAGTTTTGGTAACTACGACAACACGGCAGAGAATGCAGGAGTTACCTCACTAGGTGGCACCGCTTTCGTTCGCCGTAACAGCAACAGAAATGAGGAGTCTCCTGACCTCAGAAGAACAACTAGCCGCTCAGCTGCGCCGACTTCACATAGCCCATCACGCACAAGACCTCGAAAGACGAGCTCTGGCTCCGCTACCCTCGCCTCGGCGCAAAGAAATCAGTCACTCATACCGGGTGAGCCAGAAAAAAATGGAATCCATGATGGGACATACTGGCCAGACGGAGTACCGCCAGCGACCTCTGGCTCTGCGAAGGGGCAAGGAGAGGATGGCGGAGCATTGGAGGAAGTTGAGACCCCAGAAGAATACGCATACCGTGATCAAGAAGTGATGCAACTGGCAAGATCACTGACCAGACAATCCACCTTCTCCGTTGCCGGCAACCCCTTTGAGGCCGAAGAAGGATCAGCGTTGGATCCTCAGTCGCCCAACTTCAACGCAAGAGCATGGGCAAAAGCCTTCCTAAAGCTGCAGTTCCAAGACGCGGAGAAGAACCCTCAAAGAACTGCAGGAGTCGCATTCCGAAATTTGAACGTGCATGGTTATGGTGCTGCAACGGATTACCAGAAGAGTGTGGGAAATATACTTCTCGAAGTTGTAGGTGTGGCGCGCAGGATATTCGGCGTTGGGCAACGCAAGATTGATATTCTACGGAGCTTCGATGGCCTAGTCAACAGTGGGGAGATGGTCGTGGTCTTAGGCCCTCCAGGGTAACTACATATCCATTTCGCGATCTTACTCAGGCTGTCTGACGATTTGTGTAGTTCCGGTTGTTCAACGTTGCTGAAAACCATATCCGGCGAGACTCATGGATTCGTTGTCGAAGATGGCTCCTACCTCAACTACCAAGGTATATACTTGCTAACGTGTGCTGAGAGTCTCATCACTGACCCAACGACCTAGGCATAACACCCAAGCAAATGGAGAGGGATTTCCGTGGCGAAGCCATCTACACAGCGGAGGTCGACGTTCACTTCCCCATGCTCAGTGTTGGTGACACTCTCTACTTCGCTGCTCGCGCTAGAGCACCGCGGAACATCCCTGGCAACGTGCACAAGAGAACCTACGCCGAGCATATGCGAGATGTGGTTATGGCCATCTTCGGTATCAGTCATACCATTAATACACGTGTCGGGAACGATTTCATTCGTGGCGTGAGCGGCGGGGAACGGAAGCGGGTGTCGATTGCGGAGGCTGCGTTGAGTGGCGCGCCTTTGCAGTGTTGGGACAATTCGACTCGTGGTCTCGACAGCGCAAACGCCTTGGAGTTCTGCAAGACTCTTCGACTGTCTACCGATCTCATGGGAGCTACTGCATTCGTGGCTATCTACCAGGCACCTCAAAGTGCCTACGACGTCTTTGACAAGGTCGTCGTTCTTTACGAAGGACGTCAAATCTACTTCGGCCGTACCGGGGACGCGAGACGGTATTTCGAGGACATGGGCTTTGATTGTCCAGACCGCCAAACAACCGCCGATTTCCTCACAAGCATGACCTCTCCCGCTGAAAGAGTTATACGACCGGGTTGGGAGAACAAGGTCCCTCGAACACCGGACGACTTCGCTGCAGCCTGGAAAGCCAGCGCTAACCGCAAGCAGCTGATGCATGACATCGAGGAATACGAGGAGAAGTATCCCCCCAACGGCGAGTCTGTTTAGAAGTTCATCCAATCTAGGAGAGCTCAGCAATCCAAGCACCAGCGTGTGAAGTCTCCGTATACTCTCTCATACGGCGGGCAGATTCGTCTGTGCCTTTGGCGAGGCTTCCGACGCCTCGCAGGCGACCCGACCTTGACTTTCACTCAGCTCTTTGGCAACTTCATCATGGCTCTCATTATCGGGAGTGTCTTCTATAACCTACCGGTACGTAGAGCGTGCCAAACACTACCCTTCAACTCCGATCGATGACCTAACGTCATACCTTACAGCAAGACACGAATTCTTTCTACAGTCGTGGTGCTTTGATCTTCTTCGCCATCCTCATGAATGCGTTCGGCAGCGCGCTTGAGGTACGTTCACAAGCACGGTAGCACGGGAGAGATGCTCACGCTAGTTTAGATCTTGACTCTCTACGCCCAAAGACCAATTGTGGAGAAGCATTCGCGCTATGCCCTCTATCATCCGTCAGCGGAGGCCTTCGCTAGTATGCTCACGGACATGCCCTACAAAATCCTCAATGCAATCATCTTCAACCTTACGGTGTACTTCATGACGAATCTGCGAAGGGAGCCAGGGCCTTTCTTCTTCTTCATTCTAATGTCGTTCTTCTTGACGCTGACAATGTCCATGTTATTCAGGTAAGACTGGTTCCTCACGACCTTGCCAGTAGCTAACTGGCTGTAGAACAATCGCTTCGACTTCGAGAACATTATCCCAAGCAATGGCACCCGCAGCCCTGCTCATACTGGCTATTGTTATTTACACTGGTTTCGCCATCCCGACTCGTTATATGCTGGGCTGGTCCCGATAGATTAACTACATTGACCCGGTAGCATACGGATTTGAATCCCTGATGATCAACGAGTTCCATGGCCGCACTTTCGACTGCTCACAGTTCGTGCCGTTTGGACCCGGCTACAACAACGTTGGGGTACTCAACCATGTTTGCTCTGCTGTGGGTTCTACCGTTGGTTCAAACGTTGTTGATGGTGATGCGTACATCAACTCGGCCTATCAATACTACCACAGCCACAAGTGGAGGTAAGCGGATCTTCTTTGAGTGCCGATTATCGAACAATAGCTGAGTCTTCCATAGAAACTTTGGCATCTTGATCGGCTTCATGCTCTTCCTTATGTTTACATATCTCACTGCTGCTGAGTACATTTCAGCAAAGAAGTCAAAGGGTGAAGTCCTACTTTTCCGCCGTGGTCACGCACCTGCGACGCTCACAAAGAACACTCCGGACGACATTGAGGCTGCTACAGGAGAGAAACCGGCCGGCCTCGCGAAGGAGAAGCAGGATGTGTCCGCTGTCATAGAGAAACAAACCGCGATCTTCCAGTGGCACAACGTGTGCTACGATATCAAGATCAAGAGCGAACACCGCAGAATTCTGGACCACGTCGGTGGCTGGGTCAAGCCCGGAACCTTGACTGCCCTTATGGGTGTAAGTGGCGCAGGGAAGACTACTCTCCTCGATGTACTTGCCACCAGAGTTACGATGGGTACCATTACCGGCGAGATGCTGGTAGATGGACGGCAGCGCGATGAGTCTTTCCAGCGCAAGACAGGATACGTTCAACAGCAGGATCTGCACTTGTCCACCTCCACGGTTCGCGAGGCGCTGAACTTCTCCGCTCTTCTACGTCAGCCTGCCCATATTTCGCGGAAGGAGAAGCTCGATTATGTGGACGAAGTTATCAAGCTTCTTGACATGGAAGAGTACGCTGACGCAGTAGTTGGTGTTCCTGGCGAGGGCCTGAACGTTGAGCAACGGAAGCGGCTTACCATCGGCGTTGAACTGGCTGCGAAGCCTCAACTGCTTCTCTTCCTGGACGAGCCAACTTCGGGTCTCGACAGTCAAACGTCATGGGCTATTTGTGATCTTATGGAGAAGCTTACGAAGAGTGGCCAAGCAATTCTCTGCACGATTCATCAGCCTTCTGCCATGCTGTTCCAAAGGTTTGATCGTCTACTGTTCCTCGCCAAAGGCGGACGTACCGTCTATTTTGGAGAAGTAGGAGAGAACAGCAAGATACTCACACAATATTTCGAAAGGAACGGCGCTCATCCTTGTCCACCAGAAGCCAACCCAGCTGAATGGATGTTGGAAGTCATCGGAGCGGCGCCAGGGTCTCATAGCGAACAAGATTGGCCTCAAGTCTGGCGCGACAGTCCCGAACTCAGGGAAGTTCACACCGAGTTGGACAGACTAAAGCAGCAGCGGCCGCAAGAAGCAAAGCCTTCTGCCACGCCCGAAGATAAGGAGAGCTACCGCGAATTCGCCGCTCCGTTCACCGTACAAGCGGTTGAAGTCACCAAGCGCGTCTTCGAGCAATACTGGCGCACCCCTAGCTACATCTACTCCAAGGCTGCCTTGTGCGTTTTCTCGGCTCTGTTCATCGGATTCTCTTTTTTCCATGCTCGCAACACTCAGCAAGGGCTCCAAAACCAAATGTTCTCGATATTCATGCTCATGACTATATTTGGCCAGCTTGTCCAACAGATCATGCCGCATTTTGTCACCCAGCGAGCTCTATACGAAGTGCGAGAACGCCCGTCAAAGACGTACTCGTGGAAGGCGTTCATGCTTAGCAACATCTTCGTCGAGATACCTTGGAACACACTCATGGCGGTCCTTGTCTTCCTCTGCTGGTACTACCCAATAGGTCTTTACAACAACGCGGAACCCACGGGCGCCGTCCATGAGCGAGGTGCGCTCATGTTCCTGTTGATCTGGATGTTCCTCTTGTTCACCTGCACATTCACGGACTTGGTCATAGCAGGTATCGAAACGGCGGAGACTGGCGGAAATATGGCGAATCTGGCATTCACAATGACGCTCATCTTCTGCGGCGTGTTAGCTAGTCCTACAGCGCTGCCCGGTTTCTGGATCTTCATGTACCGTCTCTCGCCCTTCACCTACCTCATCAGCGCCATGCTGTCGACCGCAGTCGCCAACACTAATGTCGTGTGCGCCGACAACGAGCTCCTCACCTTCCAACCGCTCAACGGTCAGACATGTGCCACATACATGTCCAACTACATAAGCGTCGCAGGGGGCTACTTGCAGAATCCCCAGGCATCGGCTGACTGCAGCTTCTGCACGTACTCCTCGACCAACGTGTTTCTGTCGGCCGTCAGCTCGAGCTATAGCACGCGCTGGAGAGACTTTGGCATCATGTGGGCCTACGTCATTTTCAACATCGCTGGAGCGTTCTTCTTGTACTGGCTCATTCGCGTCCCGAAACCCTCGAGGAAATCGAAGGACTGAGCGTTAGTTTCCTATAGACTGGGTAGTTGGCGTCGAGTGACCTGAGGCGTATACAAAGAGGTATATATGGTTTTCTGCCGGCTCCCAATGGGTGTTTCTAGATCTTCGATGTTTCTTTGCTGCTCCATTCAGCGACTGTAAGCTTGTATCGTACCATAGTGCATGTAATCAACAACGATCCGTCAGAGCTCCTTTCTTTCATCGACGAATGTTTCAAGTTTTGAGTTGCATGCTACCGCACACACGACCGTTGGCGCAAGTGTACTAAGGGACTCAGTCTACGTCAGTCGCGTATATCTCGGCGTCTCAAACGTCTATCTCTCCTCGTGTCAGCTTTTCCCCGCCCTCGTGTCCTCGAGCTCCGCCCTCCCTCTCCCTCGAGAACTTCACGATTAGAGAGCATCGCAAGGCAGACCGCTGGCCGGTTCTGCCTCGAATCGTATATTGTTCCGCATGTCGAGATCCAACCGCATATCAGATCGTTCGATTAAGCAATGGCATAGTCAAGGGCCAAGGGCCAAGGGCCAAGGACCAAGGGCACAGCACCGCCGTCGCCCTCCGGGAGAGCTCGCAAGCTCTCCCTCATGAACCTCGAGTTTTCCTCACCACGAGGTCTCCGACAGACGACAACATCTGCCAGCTCACACCTCGACTACTGTTGCCAACGCTTCGAGGGTTTTCATGGTAGTGGCCTAGCTCGCAGCTTTGTGTTTCCGTCTTTGCTTCTCTCCTGCAGCCTTGAAGATGACTGGAGGACGTCCACTTCTGAGCGAACAATCCCAAGGCAGCGGCTATCCGCCTTCAAGCTCACTGGAGAAGCCTACACGACAGACAACTACGCCTGCCGTTCAAGAAGGCCTCACTCATGAGTCCTGGTTGCCATCTGTCAGTACTCGACAGCCAGATCTGCAGCCGTCACCTCCTTCCGCAAACAACGTTGACGAGAGCGACCTCATCTTCCTCACATATCTCAACCCAAATTTTGATCTCCAGTCGGTAAGGCACTATGAGTGACCCGAGACACATGCAGCTACTCACCGTAACTCATATAGACAGAGAAATATTCCTCCCTTGACAATTCATGGTCCACTCAGAACTCGTTCAACCCCTCGAATGCCACCTACTCGAGTACACAGCTGACCCAAGTCTGCGAGTCTTCCGTTTCTCTTGGAAACCTCCTCCAAGAGCATCGTGCTACTGCTGGACCCGGTCGAAGAGACATCGCTGGACAGAATACCATGTCTTCGGCACCCGCGATATCCGCACCCCTTGTGCCGGAGGTCTCGAGGAGAAAGAGATCTCAGATGGACCAATCCATTAGTCACCACACGCGACGTTGAAGTAAGCCAGTAGCAGAATCCACGCAAAGGCTAGGCCCAACGCTATGGAGCAAGACGCTTAGAACCCTTTATCTGTGATGTAGGGCCTAGGCGCCTAGGAGTTCAGCAGATACTCACGCTTATTTCTCCTCCTATACAGTGTCCCATTATGGCCTGTTCTCGCGTTTTCTTGTTGTGTATGGTTCTGAATATCGACTAATAGTCTAGTACGTAGATGCACGATTGTTCCTCCTGTTGGGCGAAAATTACATATGTGCAATTACAGATCAGTTTCAGGCCTATGACATCGTCACCATCATTGTCTGTCATACACCACATAGATGTCCATGATTCTCACGGAAGTAATAGTGCGTGAGTAGAGGCGTGGCAAGAGTGACACTAACCGTTGATCAAGAAACCAACCACCACGTGAACAACACCCAGCAAGCCATTAATCAGAAGATAGTCACCAAGCGACATTGAGCACCTCTAAGCATTCTACATGTTTGTCCCATAGCCGTGTGTCTTATGCGCTACTATTGGATAAGGACATCGAGGTTGTCAAACCCGTTCATCAGTTTGTGTATCTAACCAGACTGTCTTTCGTGTCCGTAGACTGTCCCTCTACCCCCACTCATCCATCGGTCCATGTAGCTATGCGTGTCCAGGCACGCAGATGCCGGATCAGATACTAGGTGCTACACCGCAGCTCCTAGATGATTGGAAAACATTCGGCCCTGCAGCGTCACTTTCGACAACTCCTTATACAATGCCGTCATGTTCGACAAGAAACGCAGATCTAGCGTAGGCAACGACCGCACGATTTGGAGAGTTCATACTATCTAAGTTCATGGAGACTACAAGCTCGTGAGTGCCAGACGGGTAGATGCCATGCAACGATGTAGATCCGGTGTGCTTTCCCGTCTTTCATTCAAGCAGCAGCATCATACAACATCCTTGGACCGAGACCGCGCGCATCACTGTCCCGAGGCCTGCATCGTGTGTCAGTCTCTCCGCATCTTCTAGGCAGTGCGACCGCATATCTGGTGAATAACACTACATGGTAACGGGCGCTTGTTGGGGGCCTGAAGTGTAGCTGGGTTGCGCTGACAAGTAGGATCGCTGCATGTATGCACACACGTGTGTATGTTCGTGGGGCCAAGAGCAAACTAGGTTTTGTAAATCTACTACTCCATTCTTTCTCCGGGGGCCTCACTTCATCTTCTCATCGTTTCGATATCTAATTTTGAAGTTCGTCTCTTCTGCGAATAGAAGCCGTCAAGTTCATTCGTCAATCTCACTTAATCTCATGGCATCTGTCACCTAATATCCTCTAGGTGAAAGACTCTTACCCAAAGTCATAGACGAGCTCGCTCTCTCAGAGCCGTCACGCATTCTCTACTCCGTCCTCCGCGGCTCTAAGATAAGCTCAGGGTTCCGCGACACAACATGCCGTCAATTCGCGGACGGTATTAACAAAGCCGCCCACTGGCTCGCCGAGAAGCTTGGAAGGGCCCTGATTTCGAGACCTTTACGTACCTGGGACCACAAGATCTCAACTACGCTATTCTCGCCGTTGCGGCTTCCAAGGCCGGGTATAAGTTGTTTCTGCCGTCTCCACAATATAGTCCTGAAGCCCAGCTACGGCTCCTCGAGTAGACGCAATGCAAGACGTTCTTGACGCTCGATGTCCTGCCCCTTGGGCTTGCCACAACACCCGCGAGACAAACGATGCGGCGTATCACAGTACTCAGCTGTGAACACTGGCTCGATGCCTCCGAAGAGATTACGCCTTTCCCGTTCGAGAAGTCGTTCGCTGAGGCTCGCCTAGATCCTTTCATCGTACTGCATACACCTGGGACTACGGGGACCCCAGAAGCCATCACCATCCCTTGAGGGTATTCCATGGCTCCAGAAGCCTTGGCGGCTGAAGAATGCAAAAGGGGAGTCCCTATAGCGCGGGTCATTCAGCAGCATAGGGGTCGTGTCTTCTTGCCCATGCCGTTTTTCCATGCTGCTGGGATCTGATGCACATTATCTGCTCCAGTGCTGTTAGGCATAACGTCAGTCTTCGCGCCAAACAGACCTTTGACCGCCGATTTCGCCAACGAGATGCATGTGAACGGGAACGTTCTGGCAGCGATGCTGCCGCCTTCTGTTCTAGAAGTCTTTGTGAAGACTGCGAGCTACGTGGAGAACCTGAGTCGCTTGCGCTGGTTGATGACTGGCGGAGCTCCGGTCTCTCCACACGCCGGCGACATCGCAAGTAAGAAGGTCCAGTTCATGAACATACTGGGCGGTACCGAGGGTTCTACTCCACAGCAGCTACTCACAGAAAGCTCGGATTATCTGTACCATAACTTCGGCCCTAATTCCGGCGTTGTGTTACGCCCAATATCCGATGACCTCTACGAGCTGGTGATAGAGAGAAGGAAAGGGTCGGAAGCACAGCAGTGTGTCTTCATGACGTTCCCGGAGCTGCAGGAGTTTTCGATCAAGGACCTGTACTCCCGACATCCGGATCCCGCAAAGGCTGATCATTGGCGCTATCGAGGAAGAGCTGATGATGTGGTTGTGTTTGAAAACGGGGAAAAGCTTAACCCCCTGACCATGGAAGCGGTTGTGTGCAAGCATAGAGATGTTCAGGCTGTGCTGGTAGTAGCGTCCGGTCCCTTCCAAGCCGCTCTGCTGGTAGAGCTGAGGGACGGAGCTATGGCTGACATGGACCACGATGATAAAGTGGAGGCTACCTGGCCAGTAGTCGAAGAAGCTAATGAAGATTGTCCACGCCACGGCCGACTAACTAAGTCCTTGATTGTGTTTACAAGCAAGGACAAGCCAATGGCTCGAGCAGGCAAGGGAAGCGTGCAACGTGCACCTACAATTGCGCTGTACAAGGACGAAATCGACCAAGCATACGAAGAGAACGCACGTGTGAACGATCAAGGACCAGCTATTTCCGACGATGCTACAGCAGAGGATGTTGTCATAGCTGTGCGGCAGATCATCGAACAAATCGCACCCAAAACCATCACCAAAGATGACGACAACTTTTTTCAGACTGGCTTGGATTCTCTGCATGCGCTTCAGACCACTCGTAAGCTCAAGTCGCTTTTCAGAAACCGTCCAACGATCAGTAGCAAAATCAGCCCAAGCTTGATATACAGCAATCCCACGATCGCTTGGCTGAGCGAAGCACTGTCGTTTCCCGACGGGCCGTCTCAAGCGTATCACGACAAAGACCGCTCGGAACTGATCGGGGGCATCATCGACTCGCAAGCGCAGAAGCTACTCGCGCTTCCCCCTGTCGCAAGATCCACATTCCAGCACGCAAGGCCTGCAGTTTCCAAAACGATCCTGCTCACCGGGTCGACAGGAAATCTCGGGTCCTACCTCCTCCAAGCCCTCCTCCGGCCAAGGACTTCTCCACAACCTCCGACAAAGCCCGTGTACGTTCCCTAACCTGCGACCTCCGCCTTCTCCAGCTCGGCCTCGCAGCCCCGGTCTACACCGAACTGGCCGAGTACGTCACGCACATCCTGCACAACGCATGGACGGTCGACTTCAACCGAGACCTCTCCTCCTAAGTCGACGCTGACATCGCGGGCTTGCGGAACCTGATGATCCTGTCCGCCGCGTCGATGACGCGCTTCTTCCTTGTCTCCAGCATCAGCGCCGCTACCCGCTGGGCTGCCGCGGGCTATGAAGGCGATGTTCCAGAGCGCGTCATTCACGATGCGGGTGTGGCGGAGAGGATGGGGTACGCGGAGAGCAAATACATTGCTGAGCAAATGCTCACGCTGCCGCTGGCCTTCAAGACGTTCGCCGACCCGACCATTGATCCGGACGCACAACATCCCGTCTCGGCAGGAGCGTAGTCGGAGTCTGGTCTTGAGTCGGTCCACCACCACCACCCCCCCATCCCCGCCACCATCCTCCGCGTCGGTCAGATCACCGGCCCCGTCTCTCCCGCCTACGCCCAAAAAGGGGTCTGGAACCCGCGCGAGCTGCTCCCCAGCCTCATCGCCCCGTCGCGCCATCTGCGCATGCTGCCAGAGAGTTTGGGCGAGATGGACACGGTCGATTGGGTG
The DNA here is from genome assembly GCA_005059845.1 of Cryomyces minteri. NCBI lineage: Eukaryota > Fungi > Ascomycota > Dothideomycetes > Cryomyces > Cryomyces minteri. Next base: position 26,711 of record NAJN01000053.1, on the reverse strand, counting down.
CCGGTGGACGTACCGGCCGATGTCGTCGTGGAGGCCATGGACGCGGACGATGCGGAGGGCGAAGAGCGTGTCAACGGCAAAGACAAGTTGCGCGACGCGAACGACGCAGACGACGATGCCGCGTCAAAAGCGAAGGCGAAGGGCAGCGGCGCGCAGCGGCAGATGCAAGTGCTCGACCTCGTCAACCCGCGGCGGTCGACGTGGCAGAGCCTCGTGCCACGCGTCAAGCGCGCTGTCGAGAGCTCTGCTTCCAACGACGCTACGAGTCATACCACTGCCACCACCAATGGTCCCAACAACGACGCCAGCACCAGCACCGGCCCCCCTTACCAATGGCGATAACCGATGACCACGACGGTGACAGAAGACACACCAGCAACGGCACCAACCACGACAACAACAGTTACGGCCGCGACCGAAACCCCGCCTCGTCGCCCCCAGCCGACCGCACGCGCCCCCCCCCCCTCCCAGCAGCGCAGAGACGGCACACCTGCCGAGGACGCGCCCGACGCGTCTGAACAAGCGGGCCGGGCACGCGACGCGCCCGACCTTTCCAGACCGTCGGGGCGGAGCGGGCGAGCGCGACGCTGAGGGACTTGGACGCCGTGCGGGACGGGGTGGATGACGGTTCGGCTGCGGGGGTGAGGTGTCGTGTAGGGAGATGGGATGAGTGGCTGCGTATTCGAAAAGGGGGGGCGGGTGGGGGTGTGGGGGGTATGTGTGCGGTTGGGATCTGGGGGTGTGTGCATCCGTACGCCCTCGACCTTGCCTTCCCACCGGCCTAAGACGTCGCGTGGTAGCTCGGGCCGGGAACGGCGACCGCGAAGAGGCGGTGTCCGCTCCGGAAGTTGCAGGACCGTGGCATCAAGGAGGGATGGAGGGAGGGGCGTGCTGGGCGGCGCGGAGAAACGCCGACTGTGCTGACTGAGTCGATGGCGGTGGCGGTGGCGGTGTCGGCGGGCTGCGGGGGCGCAATCACGACGTTTCTTGGCGAGGGGGGAGCGATGGATGGATGGGTTTTGGCGTGGCATGGCAATAGCATTGTTGCAGATGGGGTAGGAACGGCGGCACTGCAGCCGACGACCGACGAGCGAAGAGACACGGGAGCGCAGAGCACAGAGCCAAAAAAAGGTGGCGGGTACCGTGTAGCAGGTAGTACGTATCGCAGAGCCTCGTACCGCGCCGCCCGCGCTGCTCCCTGCGCCGGAACCGCGCGGTTGGTGTCTGGTTGGGCAGACGTGTTGGTTGTATGTAAGGTAGATGCAGCAAGGACGAGAAAGCCGAGGGGGGGACATTACAAAGATTGTATGCATGTATGGATGGATGGATGGAGGGTTCGAACGCCCCGGAGCACATGTCAGGCGCGTGCGTGCGCTGGAGCGGTGGGTTCGTGGAAAGAAGAGACGCAAGAAGAGAGAGCCACGACTTGAGCGCTTCAAACGGGCTGTTCAAAGAGAGAGAGAGAGAGAGAGAGAAAAAGAGAGAGAGAGAGAAAAGTCCGGCGCACTTCGATCACCCCGTCGCCCATTCGGCGGGGCGGGCTTTCGTGCGGAAGAAGAAAGCCAGCAGAGCGAGGAAAGGGCGAGCAAAGAAAGAACGGTTGATATGTGCTGGTGAAGCGAAGAGGGGCCAAATCCACGACAACATTCAAGCGGCGCTCTCGCCCTTCTTACGGGGGCCCATCAGATCCTCCAGAAAGCCGTTCCACACCTGCCGGACCATGCCGACGGGCTCCTCGATGGCGCTGCTCTTGAGCTGCTCCGTCACCGAGGTGATCTTTTCCGCCATGGCGTGGAAGTCGATGGGCATGGCCGCGTTGTCGTGCACGTCCGACAGCGCGGACACGGCGCTGTTGTCGGCCGACGCGGTGCTGATCGTCGGGCGCATCACCTGGTGGGGAGGGTCAGCGGGCGGAGAACTTCAAATTTGGATGTCGATAACAATGGGAGGGGGTTCATGGCGCGTGGAAGGAGGGATGGATGGGCGGATGAATAGATGCATGTGTTCAGGTGGGGCGACAAACACAGGGGCCAGCACACAACATACCTCCTGCTCGACTGCCTCGTGCGCATGCACACCGTTGCGCGGCGGGAAGAAGTTCGTCGGCAACAGCGGCACGCGCACCTGGTGCACCTCCGGGTTCTCGGGATCGAAATCCGGCAGGAAGGCAAAGTCGATGGTCGAGGTGTCGCCGACGGCCTTCAGGCTCCTGCTGGTGTTGAAGTGGCGCACGGGCGTTCCTGCCACGGAGGACGCTGCGGTGAGGCGGGTTGTTTGGTCGAGCGCGGTGCAGAAGGCTTGGCTGTGCGTGAGCTCGTGCGCGTTGAGCCGGCTCATAAGCTAGGAAGGGACGGGCTGTGTTAGCGATTGAGTGGTGGTGGTGGTGGTGGTGGTGGTACTGGAGGTGGGGAGTGGACGCACTTCATGCTTGGATCCGGTCACGTCGAGACCGCGCTTCTTGCACTCGGCCCGCAGGCCAGCGGTGTCTCGTGGCAGGTTGATGGCCGGACGCTCGCTGGTGAGCAGTGGGGAGGGGAAGGTAGCTGGGCCGGTCATGTGGAGCTGGCGGACTTGAGTGCTGGCAGCGAGGCTCCTCAGCGTGCGGAACGAAGCTACCCTCGGGGCGGCCATTGCGGTGTGATGTGCGTGGTGTGTTGGGACTGTCGGTGAGTGATGGTTGGGTTCGTGATACAAGCAGTTGGTGGACAGTGAGAGAAGGAGGGAAAGAGAGAGAGGGATTCAATTGAAGCTGGCAGGGGACGACCGGTCTTCTTAAGTGTGCTCCTCTCCTGCACGCTGCCAGGGCTGCCACACATGGCACGGCTTGGGTGTCTCGACTCCTCCAGTCACGCGTATCGCTGCTTGGGCATGAAAAGCGATGAGCTTCAACGGCGTGATAAGCAGTGGGAGCTGGGAGCTGGGAGCTGTGGCCCGCTCAACCGCAGTCGGCCGCGCGAGCATGCGGGCGCTCGGGAGGCCGCGACCGGGCAGCGCTCCAGTGGGAAGCCGTGGGCGCAAGCCACTGGGACGCCGCTGGGGCGGTCGGGCCAGGCGGTGAGATTGCGAGCGTCGACCCCCGACTCCCGTCCTGCTGCCCCGCCAGGGTTCCCCGCATTGATGCATCGCGCTGCTCCTCTCGCGCGGCAGCATCCACGTCCTGCGACCCCATCGTTGAGGCTAGAGAATGAACCGCCGCGATGCTACGAGTAATAGACGTGCTGGGGGTGTGTGTGCGCGTTGTCTCAAGCAGCTAACATCGAGCTACGTGTCGGCTGGTGTTGACAACGGACGGATGGCCGTGCGTCGATACAGCAGGACGGGATACATTACATTGGTGCGCCCGAAGATAACAACACATACTACATGTGAGGCAAGGCAGCTATCGACGTTGCACGGCGAAGCACAGAACCCCCCGTCGGATCCCCTCCCCCGTGCGCGTACCTGACCGCCAGACACCGTAGTATATTCAACAATTCAAGAGGAAAAGCCGCGTCCGGCAATATCGACACGCACACACACACAAACACACACACACACACACAGATCGAGGACGCAAGATTGCCGTCGATCATCAGCCCTACGCGCACGCCCTTGTGTCGCTCAGTGGAGCCTCGAGGCTCCCGTCTCGCTCCTTGGCAGACTCGAGCTTCGATCGTCGAGGTCGTTGTATTTGTGTTTTTGTTTGTGTTGTGCAGCACCGAGTATTCGCGTTTCCCATCTCCCACGAATTGGGCATTCCGTCGTCTACCTATCACGTACGAGCACGCGCAGCAGTGCAGCTTCCATGCGCCTGCCGCAAGGTAATGTATTCTGCAACATCTTGTCGCTATCCCGCATGCAGGTAGCGGCCTTCCTCACCGCCAAAGCATCTTTCTTCAACGTCCGTCTCGTCGCGTCCCATCCCATCCCATCCCGCCCTCCCGCCACTCCCTCTCCACCGTCCCTCGTTCCCCACAGTCCCTGCTGTGTCTTCCTCCGAGAAAAGCAACAAGACACCTCGAACGCATCCAGTCCACAAAGCAGCACAGCGTTCCAAGCGCAACCCCCCCCCCCTCCCCCCAAACCGTCTTCAACGATACGGCGGGCACGGAGAAGCGAGTCTTCTCGCGCTTCTACGAAAGGCCCCAGCAGCACCGCCACCGTACCGCGAACCCGCGCGTCGAGACACACCCCGATGCATATGCACGCGGTGTCGAGGTCGGCTGGTCGAGACCCTGCGCTCCGCTGTCGGTGGAGGGGATGGACTTGGTCACAAGTCACGACATGACGGCGCACACACACGTCCGCACCGATGTCCCTTGTCGAAGAACGATGGGCTCGGTCCGGCGATGCACTCGGTCCGGCGATGCACTCTCCGACGTCCCCCCCTCCCCTCCCCCTTCTCCCTTCCGGCTTAGCAGCTGCCGGGCTAGGTACTAGATTGTCTTTGCCGGGCGCTCGTTACGCCTTTTGTGACCACGGCATGTCCGACAGCGACGATTTCTCGAAACCCGACTGTCGCAAAGTCGCACATCAAGTGTTGAAGAGAATGTGCTGTTTGGACTCGGCGCCAGTGAAACCCCCTCGCCGTCGTTCCGTGCCTTCACTTCTGTGAGGCCGCAACACGGCGGGGCGCGCGTGTTTCTCGAGTACACGGACGGAATGGCAAACAGGACTGATTGGGTTGGTACTCGATTAGCGAACTAGAGCTAGCTGTGATAAATAAACACATGGGGTGCTGCACCATCCACCCCGGTCTTCCCCTGTTGTCCAACCTGCGGAAAAACGCCAAGCCTACTGTACCCAGAACCAAGCGCACGACGCGCACCATCTCGCAGCAGCAAGGAGCCAACCTTCGCCCCATCACTTCGTCTCGCTCCAGCGCTCGCTCTAACCACTGCACATGATGCAGTCCTCCTTGTTCTCAATACTGCACGCCAGCACCGCATCGGCGTAGATGTCGCCCTCGCGACCCTTGCTGTACTCGTCCGCGTCCTCGTCCTGCGCCTTGTCGCTCTTGAGCGCCGGTTCCGGCAGCTCCTCCACCTCCGGCTTCTCGCCACCCAGCGCCTCCGTGGCGAGCACTTTGGGGCTCTCGCCCTCCTCGACATCCGCCCTGAACTCCGGGACGGCCATGGCGTCCTTGCGCGGCGTGGCGGCCGGGCGGATGGGGAGCTCTTGGGGTGGAGGCGTCGACGAGGGCGTTGGGACACCATTGGGCGCGGGCGAGTTGTTCGGGCTCTTGGACATGTACATGGGCCGGGGCACGGCGGACGGGGTGCTCATGGCGTAGCCGGCGCCCTGGGCACCGCGCTTCTTGGCGCCGGCGGCGCGTGCGATGTTGGTGTCGACGACCTTGAGCTGCTCCTGGTCGACGGTGAACTGAATGGGCGCCGAGGCGGCCATGGTGCGCAGGTAGTACATGCCGGTTTTGAGGCCGAGCTTCCAGCCGGTGAAGTGCATCGAGGTGATCTTGCCCATGGTGGGCTCCTTCATGTGGATGTTGAGCGACTGCGACTGGTCGATGAAGGCGCCGCGGTCCGCGGCCATCTGCACGATCGTCTTCTGGCTGATCTCCCACACCGTCTTGTAGAGTGCTTTGATGTCGTCTGGGATGTTGGGGATGCGCTGGATGCTGCCGCCATCTGCGATGATGCGGTTCTTCATGTTGTCCGACCAGAGTCCCATGTCGACGAGGTCTTTGAGAAGCCAGGGGTTCACGACTTGAAACTCGCCGGCTAAGACACGACGGGAGTAGATGTTGGAGGTGTAGGGTTCGAAACATTCGTTGAAGCCGAGGATCTGCGATGTTGAGGCGGTGGGCATGGGTGCGACGAGGAGACTGTTGTAGACACCGTGCTCCGCAATGGACTTCTTCAACGAATCCCAGTCCCAGAGATCTGTAGGCGTGACATTCCACATGTCGTACTGCAGGATGCCCTGAGAGACGGGTGATCCTGCGTATGTGGAGTATGGACCATTCTTCTTTGCCAGATCGCAGGAGGCTGTCAGGGAGGCGTGGTAGATGGTCTCGAATATCTGTATGTTGAGTAGCTTGGCCTCGGGTGAGTCGAATGGCATACGAAGTGCGAGGAACGCATCAGCGAGACCTTGCACGCCAACTGCCACAGGTCGATGACGGAAGTTGCTGCGCCTGGCCTCCTCAACAGGGTAGTGGTTGACATCGATGACCTTGTTCAAGTTGCGAACTAAAACTTGGGTGACTTCGTGCAGCTTTTTGAAGTCGTAAGCACCGTTGTTCAAGTCCACGTAAGTGGGAAGTGCGAGCGATGCAAGATTGCAGACAGCGACCTCATCAGGAGCGGTGTACTCCACGATTTCGGTGCAGAGGTTGGAGCTACGGATTGTACCAAGGTTCTTTTGGTTGCTCTTGCGATTGCATGCGTCCTTGTAGAGCATGTAGGGGTTGCCCGTCTCGGTCTGAGCCTCAATGATGGCGTACCACAGCTTCTGCGCTCTGATGGTGGCGCGTCCACGGCCTTCTCGCTCGTATCTGCAGCAACGGAGTCAGTCGAGGTTCGCTGAATATGATAAAGGACGATTACCTCTCGTAGAGCTCTTCGAACTCGTCACCGTAAACATCAGCCAAGCCCGGACATTCGCTCGGACACATCAAGGTCCAAGTAGTGTTTGCCTCAACACGCTTCATGAAGAGATCGGGAATCCAGAGAGCGTAGAACAGATCACGTGCGCGTACTTCCTCCTTGCCATGGTTTTTCCTCAGGTCAAGGAAAGAGAAGACGTCGGCGTGCCACGGCTCAAGGTAGATAGCGAAAGCACCGGGCCGCTTGTTTCCACCTTGATCAACGTATCTTGCGGTATTGTTGTACACCCGGAGCATGGGCACGAGACCATTTGAGGTGCCGTTGGTGCCTCCAATGTAAGAACCAGTAGCACGGATGCAGTGCACATTCAGGCCAACGCCACCAGCAGTCTTCGAAATCAAAGCACAAGTCTTCAGAGTGTCGTATATTCCCTCGATGCTGTCTTCCTTCATGTCGATGAGGAAACAGGATGCCATTTGTGGTTGAGGAGTTCCAGCGTTGAATAGTGTGGGAGATGCATGGGTGAAGTACTTGTTTGACATGTAGTTGTATGTCTCAATGGCTTTCTCGATGTCTTCGCCGTGTATTCCGACCGACACTCGCATAATCATGTGCTGTGGACGCTCGGCGACCTTTCCGTCCGTCCGCAGAAGATATGATCGTTCAAGCGTCTTGAAGCCGAAGTATTGGTAGTTGAAGTCTCGATCGTAGACAATGGCGGAGTTGAGCTCGTCAGCGTGCTTCATGATGATGTCGTATGTGGTTTGCGAAATCATAGGGGACGGCTTCTTGTTCTTCGGGTTGATGTAGTTGTACAGGTCTGTTATTACGGCAGAGAATTGCTTCTTCGTCTGCTTGTGAAGGTTTGAGACGGCAATGCGAGCGGCGAGGATGGCGTAGTCTGGGTGGGTGACTGTCATGTATGCAGCCGTCTCGGCGGCCTGCGAAGTCATGAGTGATTAGCATTCCTTGTTGCTCTTTGAAATTCTGGAGTGATACAGAACGACAATGGTCAAGCACTACTTACCAGATCGTCGAGCTGCACTGTGGTGACACCTTGGTAGATGCCGGATATGACCTTCAATGTTATGGCAGCGGCATCGACGTGCTCTGGATCGAGACCATAACATAGTCTGGAGACTCGTGCTGTGATCTTGTCGAATTGAACGCGCTCCTTGCGCCCATCTGCAATATGTCAGTCAGTGCTGATTTCTGAGAGAATACAAGTCGATGGCGAGAGACGTATTTCTTGAGGGTGGCAAGTTTGCCATAAGAGAGACTGAGGGGACAAGCGACGCAGGTTGAGAGGCCTCGGGATGGTAGTGACTTACCACGCTTGTAGACGAACATCGCCCTTGGCCTTCGACGAGATAGAGGCTTAACAGCGGCAGAGGGGGAACTGAAAAGGGATCGAGAGGCGAGAAGTAGAGCAGATGTGATTTGAACGTGTGAAGATTAACAAACAAGCAGATGGGGGTATAAGAGGCTGTGCGTTTGAGGCTCAAGAAGAGTTGGAGGGGAGGTGGTAATGCGGAATGGAGAAAGAGTGGGCAGGGAAACTATGAGTTTATAGTGGTTGTTAGGGCAGGCAGAAGTCGTGTCGAATTCAATTAAATCGCGTCTCGAGAAAACACGCTAAAACCAGGGCTAATCCGGTCATGGAACAACTACAAGCCGCTTTCCATCTGTCGGTCTCTGAATTTTCTGGAGACCAATGTACAGGTCTCTCAAGAACCGGAAACTTCTTGCTCGGAATGCATCGATGCATCAAGACAGCCTGAGCGCCCTTCGGATTGAAGTTGTCTCTGGCCACGTCCAATCCATTGGCTGTCCTCCTCGAGGGTGGTGTTCATGCAACTGAGTCTTCAAGTTGCTCAGATGCTCCGAAAGGACCTTTGCGAGGTAGCTGTAAGAAGGCCGGAGACTCGAGACTCCTATTTGTTTGTTCGGTCATGAGGTCGTGGAACTCCTTTCTCTCAGCACCCTGAAGATTGACTCTTTCTACCGTACGAGTCTTCCACGTATCCCCTTACCCACAAGCATGAGTCTCTGTTGTTTATTCGTTCATACCCTCCAAGAGGTTGGCTATAGCTGCCTAGTGTATTCACTCTATTTTCCCGTGTCGTCACTCCCTTGTGCACCTTCAAGAGACACCAAGACGAGACGGCGCTTTCGAAGACTCGGAGATCTCTACCATTCCCAAGGTCACGAGTTCAAAAAGAACGCCAAGATCGAGCCCAACGACCTGCCAAGGTCATCTCACTCGTGTTGCAGTGTCTGAGCGGTAGCTTTGAAGACTTTGCGTCTAATTGATGAGAGACATACATTCGATAGTTGCTTAGATATCTGATACTATACGACATCTTCACACCCACCATTTTCGCACCGCCTTGGATTTGTAGTGACCGTGGAGCTCTCTAGCTCTTATTCGGGCTCAGGCTGAGGAGTTGAGTCATGGAGTTCCACTCACTCAACAATACCGACTAGGAAGGACTTGGAGCTTCTTCGTGGTGTTTGTCACTCCTCATGTACTAGGGTATCAAAGCTATATTACCGTGACCATCACAACTCCTTCTTCACACCCGCTGCGCTCTTCTCCTGCTGATCCGCCCCGAAAGCCTGCGGCTCCCTTGCTCCACCAACCGGCTTTTTCGAGTTCAACACCAAGCCCGCCGCCACCGCTTCTCCAACCATCTTCACCACACTCGCACATGCGATCCCCCAGACTTGAATACTGATGCTTCCAACGGGCGCCCTCGGGAATGACAAGACCCACTCTACGTAGCCCGGCACCCAGCCCTGCGGCAGCCAGAACAGCGGAGTCCGCGCGTACCAGTACTGCAGGAAGAAACGGAGACCGTTTGTTGAGAGCCAGCGAAAAGAGGTTACGGCGTTGTCGAATCGGGATTTGGAGGCTTGGAGGGCGGATGCTGGAGATTGCGGGTGTCAGACTGGTGGTACGACTGGAGATAGGAAAGTGGGTAGGGGCAAACCGTACCACTTTTATCGTGTTCGGCGACAGCTTTATCGTGCTGCCTCCTAATCTTGGCCCATCGTGCAAAGTCGTCTTGGGCGCTAATGCCGTTCATCTCCTTTTTGAGACGTAGAACCTCGCGCTTTTGAAGCGCGGCATTGCGCGCGGCAGTGGAACTTGGGGTTGGGAGCTTGTTGTATAATACCCACAACTGGCATCATGATCAGCTCCGAGTGCAGAAGTGCTATCCTTGGCCGCGTGGATTGCGGTCGGACATGAATGGTTGCGGAGGGCTTACAAGCTCGTTGATAGTAGTCGCGTCTACGGTATTAATGAGATGTATCACCACCTGGAGGATGAAGACCGTGAGGAGCAGAGAGACCATGATGAGGGTGGTCTTGTGATTGCGAATTGCAAGATGTGTGAAAGCGCAACCGTTTGAAATGTGAATTTAGGAGCTGTGACGCAAGAAGGGTCGACCGAAGATATCCCGACATGACTACGAGTTGTAGCTTCGCAAACGCTACCACTGCAACAACGGAGCTCTAAGTAGGTAGAGTCTGTACATGGAAGTCTGCCCCCTTGTGACATGGACATTGATGCACAGTCGCAAGAGTGCAATGTCTTGGTTGTAACTTCTAGATACAGCAACAAGTGCTCATTTTCACTCTTCACATTCATCAGCTTTCCGAGTTTAGCGATAAGGACTTTTTAGCTCTTCCCAGACTCTTCTCATGTATCAAGGCCAACAGGCATGGACACAGTGATAAGCTTCAAATATACAGAACCATCTCTCGCCGATGTTACGTCCTCACTCTCCCATCTATCTTCGAGGACATATACACTGGGAACATCGTTCACGATAGGGCTCTGCCGAAAAAGGGGCTTGTCTACCTTGCTCGCGGATGCAGAGTGCTTTTCAACCAACGCTGTTGACTAAAGACAATGATTGTCGCCACTTTCGCCATTTCAACCCTTGTCTGCGCACTCTTCATCGTCTTACCAGTCAAGCAGCTTGCCAAGCGAGCCGCTTCTGCCACGTGTCCGAGTCCCTTTCAACCATCAATGACATATGTCTGGAATACCAGAGACTTTCGACGTTCTTTTTGTTCTGTCGTCTTCTGCATTCTCAATGTTGCTCTAATCAAGCTAGGAGTATAGTGCTTCGACTGCCCATCGCAGGGCGCGGAAACGGGTCATCAAAGAGTTGGGAGAAGAAACAATACCAAGGGAAAAGCCATCATTCATTGCTTGTAGTCGGCATTGCGGAGATGTTTAGAGTCAACTGACGACGAATTCCACGACTAAACACCTGTGACAGCCTGCGTCAGCGACTTGTCCGAACTCAACTCCAGGCCTTTCTTGTCTGCTCAAGCGATATCCGATCCACACCGAGCTGCTCCGCATCAGCTGGGAGTTTCTCTGACGACAGGTACGAAAGGACACTCGCTCTTCCCACAACAGTGCTGGACGGATAATTCTACCGCTAAGACGATCTGCACGGTGCTGTCGAGATCGAGCTACGTTAAGTTGACTCCATTGGTACTCTGACTTTCTCGTACGGACCTTCAGCGACGACACCTTCGCCCTCATCTGGGCTTGGGAGAGCAAGGTAAATCCTGAGACGTCTGGATTGGAAGCTAAAGGGGCCAAGTGGCCAGTCTTGATCGAAGGCCAGCAGGCTCGACAGCGAACCTACAGAGCGAAAGGTTTTGTCCCTCCGAGGCCGAGCCGAGTTCCATCCTTCGGCACGCTTGAGCCGGTGAAGCTGGCAGAGTCATTCGGTCTAGGGCCAAGAACCAGCTTGGAGAAGCACCATCTACGGGGTAATCTCTCAGCCCTCCGAAGAAATGATTGTTCCGTCAAGAGACAGGAAGGAACGTACTGAATCAACTCCTGGCGATTCAGAAAGATCATCTCCTTGAAAGGCTGGACAGAATACCACCATCTCCGTCCTCCAAAACAGAGCGACAAGCAGAAGACCGTATGGAGTCATCTTTTTCAAGAAGTCCACTGCGAAGAAAGCTGTGACATGAGGTTCTTCAAAATACCAGCCATCTCCAGCACGATTGCCTACGGCCACAAGAACATTGTGGAATCCTCTAACCGGAAAGTACACGTCGACTACGTTACAAGCTGTTGTGCTATGGGGAACGGCGAACTGCGCTTCGGAGTTTCATGGTACAATAGGCGGCAGCAGACAGGATGCGGTACTTGGAGACGTCGTCATTGAACCACTGGCCTTACCGAGAAGAGCTCAACATGTCATAGTTGGGAGCACAGGTCCATAGCGCAGGGATATTCTAAGGGACTTCTTTGATGAGCGTCAGGCTAAGCGGAGAGAGCCTGTGTATATAGCTAGGTAGCCACGTAGAGCTCAACGATATAGCAGAGCAAGATTCGCACCGGGACCAGCTTCTTCTTCTAGACTCGTGCCAGTTTCCCAGGTACGTTTTCGAGTGCGTATGCTCGGGAAGTATGGTGTGTTCGCGCGACTACATATTTCCTCTATGACGTTCATGGCGGTATCACTGTAAGGCTGTAGTCATCGTTTGACGTGTGTGAGAGCTCGGGTGTTCAAGTAGTAAACGGGGGGAGCCGCAGAAGTTGTGAGGCGCTGTGAGGGTCCTGAAGGAGTCGGCCATGACAACCCATCAGGAGTAAGTCAATTGGCCATGAGATCGTCAACGAACGCAACAGCGAACGTCATCGGCATCCAAGCTACCAGCAGATGAACACGAGGTTCCCCAAACTCACGCTCCCTGCTTCATGGCTTGCTGTAAGGCCGCGAAGCGTGACTACATCTCTGCAGGTAGATGAAGTACTAGGGTGCTAAAACCTCCCTCGTAGACGAGACCGACCATGAAGACTGCACCTCCATTCCGGACTTCTGCAACGACCTTTGCGCGAATTATATCTCATAGGTGCATACACTCATTCTCGTATCCTCTACATGGAAGTCCACAATTTTTGTACTTGTCACACGTCCTATCACTCCGTTCCCGCGCAGTGATGTTCCGACGAGATCGAAGACTTCAGCTGAGCTGAAGGGTATTGAGCTCACAGTGGCGGCCACTGACAAGCGTGATGAGGCCCGAGTGGTGTCGTGTACAGGATGGTCTGCGCAAGCTCGTCTGGTCTGGAAGTGAGGGCTAGGGGTGTACTTGGAGAGCTGTAGTGTGGTGTGGGGGTGACCCACATAAGGAGTGCGATGTCTTCAGTCATTCCGGAGCCATTATTCACTTGAGCCATGTGTTTTTGTCCACGCGGATCGCCGAGGTGGCATTGCCTGGTGATAGTATGGAGAGCACACCACTGGTGGAGCTCCACTCACAGCTCCGGGCTGCTCTTGCTCCAGTTGACGTACTCGTTTCTTCGTGTCGCCTGCCCACGAATGACGACTGCTCTGGCTGCTCTTCCTCCACCCGACAAGCCCGCTTCGTTGTCACTCTCACACCGGCCTCCGTCTGTCCTGGCTCCACTCGACATGCCGTCGCAAGAGTCAAGCCTCTGCGACGCAGTGCTAAAAAGCGAAGAAGACACGTCTTCACGCGAGTGCCATGGCGTAAGTGGGTCGTGGACTTGTAATGGCACAGCAAGAGGAAGTATGAGAAAAATGGTGCGCGACGAGGGAGACGGTCTTTTTGGATTAGTTCGGCTCTCCGTTTCATCAATGAACAGGGGCCGCTATGAGATTGCCCTTCCACCATTCACAGTACACAGCCGCGTTTGTCGGATGCAGCAGCTTGGCCAGCGCTTTGAGTCTTTCGCGCGTTGACCTGGCCCAGAAGGTCTACAGAGAGGATCGAAAAGGGGCAACTTTGAGTAACGGTGCAGTCCTGGTTGAGGTTAGCAAAGATGAGGATCCAGTGTTAGTGTTTGCTCCGGGCTTGCATCCTAACGTTTTAAAGAGTCGTTTCTGCGGTGGGAGACTTGCTTGAACCACTGCTTTTTCCTTGTTAGCCTAGAAGCGATCTTGGCCTCTTTGGCCCACCTTGCGACGTTCATCGCGCATTCTGCTGGAGCTCTTCCTTTCCAGATTTTCTTGATCTCATATCGCTCTTCGTTGAGGTCTGCCCTGATCTGCGTGGCGGAAAGGCTTGTCTCCCAATGTTCGATGACATTTCGTTTTCGGAGGTGCTCCCGGCTTTCTTGAGTGAGCTGATGCATGAACCAGGTTGCGGTAGTGCCCCTTAGACACTTCTCAAAGTCTCCCGGACGTCTGAGCTGATATCTTCATAACCGCGCCCCTAGAGGCAGCTATGAACAGGTCGACTAATAGCTTCGCCACACGGATAGGCCGTCGGTGAACCCTGATCAGGTAAGTCCAGCTTGTCAAGACGTTAAACCAATCCAAACTGCTGCAGTAGCTCGTGTTAGCATCGTGTCTAGGATCGTGCCCTAAGCCTTGAGAGATGCGCGTGAGCATTAGCGTATTTCTAAACACTAAAGGGACATTTGCGGAATAGTAGGGTCGGTTGTGTGGCGGCGGACATGGCTAGAACTCGAAGACGAGCGGGAGGTGGTCAAGTAGAGGTTAGAAGGGGCACGGGAGAACGAGGAGAAATGCTCGTCACAAGATGATGAGACGTAAGCCACTACATGAACGCGACACAATCAATGTGGTCGTCACAGTATCACGAGACGCAAACCAGTAGGACAGCGAGAGTGTTCACTTGCATAAACAACTATATATGTTATAGAAGGCGACGAGATCCGACCTCGTCTACGCTACCACACTGCAGAATCCCTCGTCAGCACACTCTATGGGCTAATTTCCCAGTGCTCCAGGGCGGCGCGGGGTGGCGACGGGGCGGGAGGCGAACACCATGACGCCTGGGTGCTGAGCGAGGCCGGAGACCTGGTTGTTGTAGCGGCGGCTCTCTGGTTCCGAGTCGGTGGCAGAGAGTGCTGGCTCGGGCTGGGCGGTGCTCTCAGAAGCCTCGCTGTCTCCCACTTCGTTCTCGTTCTCGTTCTCGCCCTCTTCGTTCACTTCTTTGATGCTATTGTGAACGACGGCTCGAGCGGAGCCTCGCTGACCCATGTTGAATGCGTAGGGGGCAGCTCGGAAAGGGTACCGACGAGGCGCGAGAGGTGGCTGATTGTGCTGAGAGTGCTCGACGAACGGATCGTTCAGGTTCTGGTTCTCCGCAAGACGTCGCATCTTGCTCTTCTTCATGTCTGGTTCATCTTCCACGAGAGGCTCTTCATCTTCTTCACCAACGACGTGACCAGTCGAACCATAGAAGAAACCACGTGTCGCTCCGGCTCCTACACCGCTCGATTTACTGAAGCGCAGGCGACCCGAGAGAGCGCCGACGACTTTGTTGTAGACACGTTTGGCTCTGCGGGGCTCGGTGAATGGATGCGGGTGATTGGATGGATGAGGATGATGAGATGGTGTGTTGAGGAGAGGGTTCTGTGAGTCGATGGACTGCTCATTAGAGCGTGACGATGCTTCTTCGCGAGTCGGCGTGTCGAACGCGTTGTCTTCGGTGCTTGCCTCGGTGAGTCTCGGGCGTGAGAAGTTTGCGAAGTGCGTAGAAGCTGTTGCTCGGGGACGAGCAGTGACGTGCGGATCTGAGTTTGTGCGATCGTTCATGTTTGCCATAGAGCTTGCACGAGATAGAGCGCGATTGGTGGGATCGACGGAGACTCCACCAGAGACGAGGTGCTGCGGACTGGTAGGCGCAGAGATGATGAGCGAGGAGGCAGTCTTGCGAGCTCTGTTCCTTGCGAACATCTTGTACTTGGCTGACTGATGAGGAGCAAGTGGCTTCGCGTGCTGTGCGACTTCGTCGTCGGTGAGAGGAGGGGATGGAAGAGGTTTGTCCATGTCTGACTGGCTTGAAGGTGAAGGTGAAAGTGAAAGTGGTTTGCCGGAACTCGAGATCGACGTGCGACGGAACGACTGGTCGTCTGTATGGCGACGTGGAGTAGAACGCGAGAAAGAGACGCTTGCCATCAGTCGTCTGGGTGAGTGGAAGGAAGATGGTCGTGCGGGAGGAGGAAGACGAAGTGCTTCTAAAGCTCCGTCGTCGGTTTTGCAGCGGCGGAAGTGAGAAATTACGGTGTGACAGTTGCGTTTCAGGACACGCGTGACCTCTAAGTGAAGTACGGAGTCAGGCACTTCGAGTCTCAGTTTGACTCTGACATCACGACAATCTCATGGAATCTGGCATTGTAAGCGGTCGACTTACTTTCAGACGTGGACCTCGTAATTGAAAAGAACCCATTCTTCTCATGCTCATATAGGATGGGAAAACAGGTAGGCAAGCTTCTTCGCTTCGAGCTGTAAGCGGCCATCGCGTATGATTTCCCACTCGAGCGGTCTGGATAATCTCCAGAGCAGGTGGAGAGCTAAGAAGGTTGAGGGGATCTCTGGGGCTCTTGTACCAGTTGTCTTACTCTAGAAGGGAAGGACCTCCTTCCCTGGAGCTCAGGTTCATCGGCTTAGCGCATCCACGCCTTCCTCGGGAACGAACCACACATCACGAAATACGAGCCAAGTAGAAGCCATGTCAAAGTGGAACGTCACATGGCAGACTACGAGAGTATCACAGTTTGCCCTCTGTTATCAAGAGGTGCGTTCTTGCAAGGTTACAAGGAGAAATCTGAGGAGTTTGAATCGTCCACAGTGAATCTGGCGTCATGGATGATCTGGAGGTTTGAAGTACGGATATAAGGACACCCACAAAGTTTGACCTGAATCCCGATCGTCTGGGAGGCGCTTTGACACGTGCTGAGCAGCGTGGTCGAGATGACTGGAGCCTGGCTTATGGGTCTCCAGCCATGGATGGTTCCCTACCAGCGGGATCGAACTGAAGGACCCGGTTTATACATCTCCACTTGAGGTATCTGGACATCAAGCTGGGTGTTTGCTTCCACCAGGAAAACGTCAGTGGTTTCTGCGCATAGCCTTGCCTGGGAAACGTCCTTGAGTTCAACCAAGAGCCAAGCGCTACAGCGAGAAGCCTCAGGATACACCCCGTTTCATCGAAACACGTCTAGTCAGAGACCCTCCTACCAACTGTGCGTAGGAGCTCGGCCGCTTGGTGGCTTCACGGAGACACGTTGCAGGTGAATGGTGCTGCTGCGTGCGGGTTCAAAGAAGTGTCCCCAAGAGCCAGAAAGCAGCCTGAGATCCCGACTCTCGGTCTCCAGACTACTGCAGACAGCAGATGTATCGTCGCCCAGCCACGGTCCCTCCTCGCAAAGCTTGCCGGGCAACGCTGACGACGCCCGTAGAGAGACGGACATGGAGCGTCGTTGGAAGTTCGGAGCGGGCAGGTGAAACCGGTGTACTCCCTCGCTGACTAAATGGTGGGCCTCGGTTGGTTCAAACGACGATTCCTGGTCGCCCACTCTCGGGAATCTTGAGTAGAAGCTTAGCTATCCACGAAGGCCTCATAAGACGGGATCCACAAAGTGCCATCTGATCCAGGAACATTCACCGTGCCATCAAGCTCGTTGCAGTCGCTGCCACCAATCGACCGCCCTACAGCCTACTTACAGACTGTCGGCTCGCAACTCTGTCCTTCCAGCCAATCAGCGCCACACGCTGTGCTGCGACGATAGATAGCGCCTCTATTGCAGCCGCCTTCCTCAGCTACTGGACATCTACTACGTCGTCACATTTCCGAGGATCTTGAGTCACATCAACACATCTTTGCGACCAGACGACACCGAACGAGTGAGAGGAACACTCAGTGAACACTCAGTGGAAAAGATAGACAGTTGAACTCGACAGGATGTCGTTCTCTTCCCTAGTATCGGACCTCACCTACCGGGACAGCGACCGTGATGAGAAGAGGTCGACCCTCTCAAGAGCCAAGTCATACGCCAGTACAGCAGCGACCAGCGTCAGCATATCGGGCGACATCTCAAGTCAATTGCATGGAGGTTACAGTCACCCACTCGCGAGAGCATGGCAAGCAGAAAGGCAGTTGACGAAGGCATGACCTCCAAGAACGCAATTCTGCGTACATTGCTGACATTGCGACTTCTACAGTCCATGCTTATTTACCCTCTATTCATCTCCGACTCCCCAGACGAAGAGATGCTCATTCCCTCCCTACCCAACCAGCACCGCCGCGGTCTCAACAAGCTCGTCGCCTTTCTCGCACCACTCGTCCGCAAAGGCCTGCGGTCCGTGATCCTCTTTGGCGTACCAATGGCACCAAACGTCAAAGATGCGCTGGGGACTGCGGCCGACGACCCGAAAGGTCCCGTCATCCAAGCCACTCGCCTCATCCGTCGCCGATTTCCCGAGCTCTTTATCGTTGCAGATGTTTGCCTGTGCGAGTACACCAGCCACGGACACTGCGGCATCCTGCGCGATGATGGCAGTCTCAATAACCAGCTGTCGGTGGACCGCATCTCAGACGTCGCCATGGCATACGCAGAAGCAGGCGCTCACTGCGTTGCTCCCTCTGACATGAACGACGGCCGTATCCGAGCCATCAAGCTCAAGCTGATAGAAGCGGGTATCGCGCACCAAGTAGTCCTGATGTCATACTCCGCAAAGTTCTCCGGCTGCCTCTACGGCCCCTTCCGCGACGCAGCAGGCTCTTGTCCGTCGTTCGGCGACAGGCGTTGCTACCAGCTGCCTCCCGGTGGCAGAGGCCTAGCAAGACGAGCTATCCACCGCGACATCAACGAAGGCGCCGACATCATCATGGTCAAGCCGGCGTCGCAGTACCTCGATATCATCAGTGACGCCAAGGAGATTGGCAAGGATCTTCCTGTGGCGGCATATCAGGTCTCGGGTGAGTTTGCGATGATACACGCGGCGGCCAAGGCGGGAGTGTTCGATCTCAAGACTATGGCGTTTGAGGCGACAGAGGGCATTTTGAGGGCCGGAGCGACGATCGTGGTCAGCTACTTTACCCCGGACTTCTTGGACTGGCTTAGTGACTGAGTAATACATTGTTTTCGCCATCTTCCATGCCTCTCGCCCGTTTCAGTGTAGAAGATTTTAACTTGAGGGGCAACGTCTCTCCACACATTCTCAAGATGGTACAGCCGAGTCTGATTGTACGGTTCGTATTGCGTGAAGCCTCACCAGGGCACTGAACACATGCCGTCCATCACCACATCCCCTGCTTCCGCCTGCTTAAAAGCATTCGACCGTTCGGCTTACGCCCAGACCAACCCCGTCACGTGGCCGACAGTCAGTTTCATTGAACGTCTTGGAGGGTATGGCAATTCATCCAAAGCCCTTGAAATGCCATCACTCTCATCCAAGAAACGCGTGTTCGTCGAACCGGTGACACCGCAGTACGATGCACGCCAAGGCGCTACCTCCACATCTTCCGGTCTAGCGCCTCGGCATCTGGCAGCTTGCACAAAACCCTACTTCTCTCCTCCCCTCTCCTCCTTCTTTTAATGAAACATCGCCAGCTTACCAAACACATTACTTAACTCGACAGCCTCGTCCTTCATCTCAATGGGGAGGATTGTTTTCACGCTGCGCGCAGACGGACAGCCAACAAGGCTGCGATCCATGGCTGGGCGCCCGACTTCGATGGGATCTTTTTGATCGGCGTGAGAAGTTGGGAATCAGTGCGGATTACATGTTCAACATCTTTGGATCGACGAACATGGCTGGAGTGTTCAATGGGCTGGGTTGAGATCGAGGGTTTGTGACGGTGTAGTCGAGGGCGAGGAAAGGGAGGATAAGGACAGGAGCTGGGACTATGCCGCTACGGCCGGGCTCGCTGGGCTTTGCTTCAAGACTGCAGCTTACAACCTCCGATGGAACCGATTCTCGGGCGGAGTCACTTGAAGTCCACCGTCTCCGCGAAGATGTGCGTAGGGCGCCCTGTACGTTCTAAGGTGCGCTGGGTCAGCGACATTTTACGCTCAAGACCCAGACGACCCTTTAGTACGAAGGATGGTGCTTTGAGCTGCTGTGAGCAAGACTAGGCTCTGTATGAGCGGCGATGGAGTGTTGAAGTTTAGCTTTCGTTTGCAAAGGTGTGCCATACGCTGAGACATGTCACATTCAGGTTGAAGTTCAGATTCAGATTCAAAAGAAGGACAAGGTATTTGCGTCCCTCGCCATCGTCTCACACAACCATCGCCAGATCACCCATAATGATAGAAAGCTTTCATGACTACACGTCCAGTCCGCCTTCATGTTCATGAGTCGTGCGAAAGTACTCGTTCTCTTGCTGAACTGTCATCTTTCCTTTGTTGTGGTGAAGTCAAAATTTTCGAAGCGTGTTTCGGATGTTCCATTGTCCGCGCTATTGTCGTGGCAATGGAATGGCGCAAGTGAAGTGGTTTCAGTGCACCGCTTTCGACTTTCTGCAGAGACCGGAGTGCGCTCCTGTCGTCCAGTTTCTTCGGTAGTTTTTCTGACATGCAGAAGCACTCGCCTTCTCCGTCGTCTTTGCAAGAGAACATCTCGTAGCTTCCAAGATACTACTACTAGCACAGAGTTCTCCGATATTCGTAGTCTCTCACTCGCAAGATCGCTCATCTCCTTCCAGAAGAACTACTAATTCAAATTGCGACAGTCAACAATGGCAATTGTAAGACTCCGCATTCAACATACTGATCTGAAACACCTGCACAACACCCCCGTTTCAGTTCCCTATCGTGAAGTCCTACAATAGCTGTCATTGTCGACGCATTGATGCCATTGAACCCATCGTCGCGCAACCACATCCAGATATAAGAAACCCCCGTCCCTTTGCACACCCTTCCCTTTCGTCTCCTCACGCTTTCCCTCGCCTCGCATCTCCAGCTGTCCAAATTCAAGCCCTTCATTCCAAACGAGCTGGTCTCGTCTCTCATCTCACGCTCCATTCTTCTTCAAAGGCTGTTCCCAACCTCCATCTCAAACTCCTCCAGCACGAGCCAGATGTCCAACTACTTCAACACCGCATACAACAACACCATGGCCGCACACGACTACATCTGCGGCCCTCGCTCTCCCGGCGCTTACGACCGCATCACGGGGCTGGCCCTGCACGACCAGGCCGTGCAGGAGTACTGGGACGACCCGCCGATGTTCGGCGGGAACAACGGGGCGAACGGCGCGGCGCGCGCGGCGGCCGCGGCGTGGCAGGCGGAGTGGGACCGGCAGCACGAGGCGCTGTGGCAGCATCGGGCCTGGGTGAGGGCGCTGCTGGCGCCGGGGCCAGTGGGGGTTGCGCCGCGTGATGTCGAGTGGGTGGACCCCGTGGTCGAGGAGGTCAACGCCACGGAGGAGGACGAGCTGGTGCGCGTGGCGCGGATGAAGGAGGAGATGGGGGTTGTGGAGGACGAGGGGGGAGCCAGCTGTCCGTGCGGTCGGTATGACGCGTACGAGGACATGGTGCTGTGCTCAACGGAGGGGCATACGTGGTGGCACCTAGGGTGCGGTGGGTTTGATGTTCGTGTGGTGATGAAGGGTATGTGTTCTGTGCGCCTGTGTCTTCTTTGGTGGCGGTGGCTGACTCTCCGTAGATGAGGACGACTGGTTCTGTCCTCTGTGCGTCTCCAGGGGAGAGGACGACGACGACGACGACGACGACGACGGTGACGATGAAGACCTCCCGGCGCCGACCCTCCCTCCTGCCTCTCCGTCTGCCGCCTCTTCGCCTGGCGCCTCCCCCCATCCTGCTTCGCCCGCCGCCTCTCCCGCTCCTCCCTCCTCCGCCTCTCCTTCTCCTCCGCCCTCCCCCCTCCGCGCCGCTCCCCCGCCTTCCCCGGCTCCGACCCTGACCCCGGCTCCGACTCCGAAGAAGAAGAACGGGGCCTGGACCCCTGCCGAAGCCGCCGCCGCCATCTCCATCATGAAGGCGGTGCACGTCCCCGGGGCCGACGGCAAGCTCCCGCGCGCCGAGACGCTGTGGAAGGAGATCTCGTCGCGGCTGGCCCGCGACCACGGCATGCAGCGCAGCGCTGCTGCCGTCAAGAACGAGTGGAGTCGGGAGCTCAGGGCGGCGAGCGGGTACGACGAGAGGGTGGTGAAGCGGCCAGAGCAGATGAGGACGGGGCTGCTGACGAAGAAGGGGTCAGCAGCCCGGGGAGAGGGGGGCAAGAAGGCCCAGCCACAGCCACCACCACCGCCGCCACCACCAATAAGGAAGGGGAAGGGAAGGAAGAGAGTGCTGGTCGTGGACAGCGACAGCGACGACGATGACGACGACACCCCTCCGCCTCCGCCCAAGAAGAGGCGCGTGGCCCCGCCACCAACAGACGACTACGACGAGGGAGAGGGCAGCGCGGTGGGAGCTGGCCCAGTGATGACGAGAGAGGAGCAGCTGGCTGCTGATGAGAAGCTGGCCAGAGAGCTGGACGCGGAGGTGAATGGACGGAGACGTAGATAGAGGAGTGAGAGAGAGGGCGTCTTTTGAGGCGTGGTAGACAGAGAAGGAGCGTCTTACGAGGCGCAGAGTGCAGCAATACAAGCGCACGAGTTTCTTCGGAAATTCATTCGATGTGCCACACAACATGTGATTTCCTACTATCTTTGAACTCCTCGCTGAGCTCCTCTTTGAACACTTGCAACAAAAGCTATGTTTTGGTGTCTATAGCTACCGTGACAGTCAACTGATTGCCACCTGATGGTCTGGAATCATAGAGGCTAGATGTGCGCTTTGCGCTTGTCGATGGCGCATGTTTGCTGCGGTGAAATCAAGCTTTCCGGAGCGGGACATATTTATTTCCAAGCCCGTGGTTTCCTCCGTTCACATGAACGCTAGGCTCCAAGCTACATCTTGACCCTCCATGTTATTCTCTTCACTACAAATATTGATTCTGCTACCCCTTCTCCTTACACTTCAGGACTATGGAAGCGTCTAACGTTCTTCCTCCTGGAATGAACATGCTTGACCCTGCAATCAATCCATCATACAGCAACAACGACAACAACAACATGGACGACAACATGGATATTGACATGGATATCGACCTAGAGGTGGATCCAGAGATCGCAAGGCTGGAGGCTGAAGCCATGCGCATTGTATGTCTCAACTGGACTGAGCGCTGGCAAACGCGGTTCCCGACTGGCTCACTAATACGGGATGATCTTCAAGGAAGCTCAGACTGCTATGGACACTGCGAATGCGACCCACGGATCCGGCTTGGCCGACTTCAACATGGAGTTCTCGTTCACAGCGGTGCCGGAGAAGGTTCACATTAGGGGACTCGACAACCTCACCACCACTGACATCAAGCAATTTGCATCCGAGCACTTCCCCACAGATCAGTTCGCACGCGTGGAATGGATCGACGACACCTCCGCCAACATCATCTACAAGACGGCAGAAGCAGCATCTGAGGCTCTGAATCTTTTTACCGACCCTCAGTCTGCGCCAGCTTCGATCCCAGCGTTTGAGCTCCGGAATGCCAAACAGCTCTCATCACATCCCAACTCTACACTGCAAGTGCGTCTAGCCAGCGAGGGGGATATCAAAGCGCCTCGCGCGCACGAGCGTAGTCGGTTCTACCTCATGAACCCAGACAAAGATCCCAGGGAAAGACGCAAGGAGTACGATGGGCGGAGAGGACGAGGTGGCAGGCACAGAGATGAAAGAGGAGAAAGGGGAGACTATCCGAGGAGGGTATTCGATGACTTGGAACACCGTCGTAGGAAGTATGAAGAAAAAGCCGTGTCTTTTGATGTCAACATGTACGACGACGATTCGGGTGCCTCAGCCAAAGAGGTTCCGAGGGGACACAGGAGTGATTCCTCCCCGAGCCTATCATCTGGAGAGACTCGACAGAGGAGACGAGTGCGGGTCGGAGACAGGGCTCGTGACGATCTGTTTATGAACAAATCAGACGGACGGCTGCGCAATCGCAGTGCATCGCCAATAAGAGACGGCGACGGACGCTTCGGTTTCAACGACGACCAACCCGTCCGCCGAACAGCTCGCCGACGAAGCCTCAGCCCTCCACCCGCCTACCGCCAACGTGACCCTGACCCACACCCGCGCCAGAACGTTGGCAAAGAGCTCTTCCCGGGCCAAGCCAAGTCCACGACTCTCGCCAGCCCAGCACCCGCCGCAGACTCCGACATTATCGACCTCTTTCCCGCCAAGCTCTCCCCGCACAAGCGAAACAGAGAGCTTTTCCCGCACAAAACATCTCTTAGCAACCACCGCCGAAGCGACGCGCTAGACGCAGACGAGACCGCCGACCTCTTCTCCAACCGTATGAGTGTCCCCTTTGTCGATGGCTCGACCGACGCTAAACCCGCCGCAGGTGCAAACGCAAAGTCTGCCGATCTCGCCAGCCGAATCAACGGCACGTCGTCGTCGTTTGGGCGGCTGCACAACCGTCCCTTTGACCCAGATGCGGCGCAGCCGGAGACGCAGTCGGGGTTCAGCATCCGTGGGAGCGCGACATCGACTAGCTTCTCTATCAAAGGCGCCGCGCAAGAGGCCGCTCCGGTGAAAGAGCTGTTTCCCAAGAAAGAACTCTTCCCAGCGAAGGAACTGTTTCCGAAGAAGGAGCTCTTCCCCATGCAGGCGGGTAATGCGGGGAAAGAGCTGTTTGGAGAGAAGATCAAAGGGCGAGGCGGACCGAGACGGAAGGCGGAGGACATGTTTTTCTGAGCAGCGCATTACCTGCGATAGGGCGTTTGGGTTGCTAGGATGGAAATCCTCACTTCGGCCTCTCACACGTTTTGCATCAGCTCACACCCGCAATTGGGGGCGGGATGGCGGGCAGCATGGCTGGGCTTGAGAGCCGCGACGGGTGTTCTAGCGGCCCTTTGGGGTTTTGGTTCGAGGTTGAGCGGCACACATCTGGACTCTTTTCTATCTGCACTATACCAACTCCACTAGGCTCTTTGCAAATACCGTAGTATCGAGATCTGCCAAGCCAGTCTCTCTACCTGCCATCAGGATTCCCAGGTCTATCCACATCCACATCTCCATCTATACTCACACCACACAATCCCCCTTTCCATCTTCTCCTTCACCCAACAGCCCCGGCTCCCCCTATGCGATCTCCCCTTCCTTCACCATCCGCCTAATACTTTCGATACTCTTCTCCACCGCCATCTTCGCGGTCTTCTTGCGCATCGCCAGCGCCTCCGCTTCCTCCTTGCTCCCCGGTTCAATCCCTGGGTGCAGCCATTGGAAGGTGTACGTCATGCTGAAGTCGGACGGTTGGCCCGACGGGCCGTCACTGATGATGTTCGAGATAGTGCTGCCGTCCGGTTGATGAAAAACGACCTGGTCGGGGGCTTAGCTGGGAGTGGTAGGGGAAGGAAGTTAGGGTTGGGGAAGGGGTGAAGGAGGGTAGAGGAGGGAAAGAGAGGGGAGCTGATGGGTAAGGGAGTGGAGAGCGACAAAAAAAAGCAATTGCATCAGCCGTGAATCGAACACGGGGCCCGTCGAGTCTCTTGCAAATCTCTGCAATGGCAACGACGGATTTTACCACTAAACCACTGAAGCCCTTGATAGAAGTGGGTCCGCAATCTCTGAACCAAACGTACACAATAAGAGAATCCTGCATTCGAGCACACTGACAATACATAGCCACGTACCTTCGCAGGCTCCCAACTCCGACACACCTCCCTCACAGGCTCTTTCGGTCCATACCCCTCCTTGAACTGCACCTCGCGCGTCACCGTCACGCTGCCGTTGTCCTCCTTCTGCTCGTCCAGCACCGTGCAGGACACGATGGCCGGCACGAACTCCTGCGCGTGCCGGATCTTGCGCTGCAGGCCGGCCCAGAGTTGCGGGGACGTGAGGACGGGGGAGGCGGAGGGGGGGTTGATCGGCGCCGTGTAGGCGAGGTTGAGGGTCACCATCTTGGAAACTTGTTCTTGCGACAGAAGAGTGAAGATTCAGGGAGAGATACGTTAGGGAATCGGATTGTGGTAGTATGAGAACAGACGACAGCTGTAAGTGTGTGAGAGATGTTCTGCAATGTGGGACTGTATTGTTGTGTACTCTATAATAAACTCCTTGATGCCTCCACCTGTCGCTGACTGCGATGTCATCATGGCACCTTAGAGTTCAGATCGCGGCGGCGGGTAGATCATGGGCTCTGCGGATGATGCCGCTCGGAGGCCGGATTGTCCGACGGCTTACAGTGTCTCAAGCTCCTTGCACCTTCGATAGACCCGGATTTACAAACACTCGGTCCGTGAGTGATACCCGCTGTTTATGGGGCGATGGGCAATGTAGACTTAGAACCACGGTAGCGTGTGGTGACCAAGAACCACAGTGTAGAAGTGCCTCTCGATGTACGAATGCTAAGCGAGATACAGAGACTACCGGAGGCGCAGCACTCATTATGCAAGTCTACGCATCTTGCAAGGATCGAGTTAGCGTGCGAGATAGGGACTCTTGTATGCCCGGATCCCACCGACTAGCTGTCCTAAATATGTACTTCACAATTTGGAGCTGTGTCGCGGCTGAAGCTGATCAGCCTTTTGCCTGATGCCCTCTCGTCTTGGGCTCCTTTCGCCGCCTGTTACGTTGTGGATACAGACCTCGAGCCCCTTTGATCCGAACGCCAACGCTAAACCGCAAGATCGAAACGGAGACACAACTCGACGACGCCTACTTCTTCATCCTCTTACTACTCTTATTGCTCGCCGCAGAAAGCACACTCGCGCTTCTCTTCTGCCCCTGGGGCTGCTCCTGCTCAGCCTCTGCTTGGCTCTCTTGCTTGATGCCCGTTGTAGGGGGATCTGCGGTAGGACCCTCGCCCATCTCCACATCGTCGGCCATTGGCAGTGTCGACACTTCCTCTGGGGGCTCGCTCGGCTCAGGGCTCGCCTCGCCTCTTTCCCTCCGCTCTCTTCGCTCCTTCTCCTCTTTCATTGCGGCGGCGACCTTCATCTCATGCTCCTCCTTCTCGGCCACTTTGCGCGCGTCAAGAAGGAGATTGATCTTGCCGACCAGCTTCTCAAACTCGTCATGCACGGGTTGGCTGGGTAGGACGATGTATTCGGGAATTTTGAGATGGGCGAGCGTTGCGGCAATTTTCTGGCTCTGGACGGTGGACTTGGCTTGCCGTAGTTTGGCGATCTTGTCGCTGCGGAAGGTGACGCCGGATGTGAGACGCTCGTCGGGCGTGCTGACTCCGAAACGCTCTTCGTCTCCGCTGCTGAGGTTTCGGGCGGTATCTGAGGAGAGCGCGAAGTTGGCAGTGGAGGAGCGCTTGGGTTGGGCGCTGATAGATTCGCGGTGCGTCGAGTCGCGCGCTGCTGACGCATTGCCTTGGTTTTGTGT
>NAJN01000529.1:10315-21128 GCA_005059845.1 Cryomyces minteri | reverse complement strand
TGAAACTGGTTTGGCCAGTTCCACGGTTCTACACGTTACCAACACCACAATCAGCGCTCGACGACCTCCGCAATAGCTGTGAAGATCTCCTCATTCAGCGACATGGCTACATCGACCAGCTGAGATGCATGCCACTGTTCTGGATGCGCGACACGTCGACTCGATCACTGTACCGAACGTACGAGAAATTGAGTGCAGGTAGTTTCTCAGAGTTGGGGTCTGAAGTGGGATACTTGCTTCAATCCAGAGCGATCATGGGACCTCGAGAAGATCCCCGATCCAAAAGACGAGGACCCTGTGAGATACGCGATGCTGGCAATCTTAGTTGAGGCACTCGCAGCTGCCTTCGACTGGAGGCTGAGTCTAGGGCTGTTGCAATATGTGTCACAAATTGAGAATACAGAGGAGAGAGTGCCATACGAACCCGTCCAGCTACCAGAGTGGACTCAGACATAGTGCCGATCGATCAAGCTATCGAACTGCTAGAGGTAGACAGCACTCATGGATCCGGCCCGAAGCGCTTGGAAGTCTTTGGAAAAAGAAACATTCTCGCAAGTATGGGATGGATTTATATGATGTGGATGCACGACTTACTGGTCAGACCTATGGCAATGACTGTGACTACAAGACGTGATTTCGGCTGTGCCTGGCCACCTGTTGGATCGAACTATGAGGAGTTGGACTAACGCAAGGGAAACCACGAGGAATCAGTACTCTGCGTGTCCTCCAGACCTCTTCACCCTACCCAGTTAGGAAAGTTTCGAAGCGTCAAGAACTTGACAGGACTGAAAAACTCCACCCCACTTTACTACCGTCGCACGTATTCAGGAGGTGGAGGACGAGTGGCTGGAGCAAAAGGCGAGCTTTTGGACTGGGAGTTTGGCGAAAGCCTGTGAGCGGTCACCACTCTTTTTTTCCATGACATAACGTTCTGCTTCAACCGTGCGCCCTCTCATCCGTACGTGAGTTCGCGCGGCGGAAGTAAGATGCGTCGAACTGTTGCAGCTTTGTCAAGTCCTCGATTGTTCGTCTCCACGTTCTCTCCATCACCTTACCTTCGGACCAGCTTGTTGTTCAACAGCGCCCCTCCGACATCCGAATGAAGACCGACCACCTAGAACTTCGTCTCGTTGAGGAGAAAGAATTCTCCCCTCCTCCCAAAGCAGAAATTCACCACGCCGCCAGGAATGCGTATCTTTCCAATCAGCACGCCGCCAGCACTCCAGACGGAAATGCTGTCGCCGCAGCCGCTGTAGACGTTACCAGTGGTGTCGCACTTGATATCGTCGGGTATGCCGGTGTCGGCCATGGCAAAGACGCGTTTGGCGGTTAGCGATTGGCTGCCGCTGATTGAAGAGACGGTGAAGGCGTAGCTGGATGAGGGGGTTGGTTGGCTATCTCTTCGAGGAACCAGGGAGCAACGTCGAGCTGCATGTAGAGAAAGATTCAAGCAGGTAGAACACTTTGTCTTGTGATATCAAAACGCCATCACAATCAACTTCTACGGAGTTCAGACGACCCTCGATGTATCTGAGAGTGCGAAGATGGCCGTTCAATGCTGAGAGCTCCGAGCTCGTGCCCGTGACATATTATTGAGAGACTCGAAGTTGATCCAACAGAAGGTGGAAACATTCACATGGTTGAAGCATACGTATCATCTAACGTGCCATCGCCATGGATCCTATCAGTGTCGGTGATATAGACAGTCTTCTCATCCGGCGAGAAACAAATACCGTTCGGCCGTCCGCGACAACGCGCACATCGCCAATTTGAGGATCAAACCAGTAGACCTGGCTCGGAAGCTTTGGCTCTAGCTTGAAACCTTGCTCGTAGCCGTAGACTGGGTCTGTAAACCAGACGGATCCATTGGAATGAACAACGACATCGTTCGGCGAGTTGAAGAGGCAGCCATGGAAGTTGTCCAGCAGCTTCGTCGCTTTGTAGGGTGATTTGGCTTCCATGTACACGAGACCGCCAGGCGTGTCGAAGTCGCCTTGGGCGCAGAAGAGGACACCGTCCCGATAGTCCACACCTCCATTCGCCATGACGACCTCTGTTTGGATCTCTTCTCGACTCCAGCAGCCATCATGGTTCCTACTTAACTTGTTGGTCTCTATCTGTTTCTCTGTTCCTCCCTCAGGCTGATGTACACTGCTTGTGGTGAACAGGCAGTCATCTTCGGGAATAAAAACCCGGCTTCGTGGGCGAATGGATAATCGGCCGAGAGTGCAAGATCGATGCTGGGCGAATCACCTAACAGAGGGTTGAAGTCCTCGTGGTAGACCACAAACGACGGGTCTGGGAAATGTCTGGTCAGGCGGTGCTCGGCGACGATTGTACGCTCACGAATCGAAAGCGGCTATATCATATGAGCGCTATCGAGGTTGTAGCAACGTAGAGATAGGCTTGGAAAACCTCACAGTGCGGCTCTGGGAGCGACTAAGAGAGGCAGATATAGTCGAGCCTTGAATCACAGAGGGTGTGGAATTGAAACTACCTTAGGGAGACTATTCCTCGAATGCGGTAGCTTTACCGCAATAGCCAACGTCCCGTACTTTGAAAGCAGTATCAAGATAGCCTGAGAAGGGGAATCAGACCTTGCGTGTACCTGGTGCTGGAGACATTGACGCTTCTGCGCCGCTAAACAGCCTGCTCACCCTGTAATCATGCAGAGTGTGAACAAACGGAAAGGAGTGAGTGAGTGAGGTAGCTCTTCAATCCCAGCCTGAGATGCTCGTGAAGCAGCGATTCCCTTGAGGGCCGTCAGTTGCCGCCAAGCCCGACGGGCATGGGAAGACCACCAAAAACGATTGGCAAGAATAACCGACCATGGCAATTCGTGCATCCGGGCTTTACAGCTGGAGGTACATGGGTACCTGAGTTGATGATGGAGGTGCGGAAAGATGAGTTTTCCAACCCTCTTCGGCATACACAGCAAATAGACCTCCATGATGCGGGAGCTTCTGGACGTCAGTTCCCGTCATTCGACGCCACTGTAATCCTCCAGGTCGACTGCGTGTTCACGCTCTGCAGTAGATAGGTAGTTGACGGCGTTTGCGCCGTGGACGAGAATCATGGCAACGTCAATCGCCGACGGACGGGGAAACCCAGGCGGCTCAGAGGTGGTGACCTCGCAGCAACCGGCGTGGGTGCAGTCGAGAGATGTGGAAAAGGAGAAACGAACCTACAGAGCCTGTCTACACTGTAGGCAACGGAAGAGCCGCTGTGATCTGTAAGTGTGTTGCCGTTCGTTCTAGTCTCTATCGTCTACTGCTATACTCCCAAACCTGCATACACACGTTCCGTCTTCTCCTACTCTAGCCTCGTTCAAGCACAACGACAGAAGGACATATATCCCGTGTCCTGCTTACTGTATATGCGTCATTTTTACAGTCGAGTGTCCGTCTCTGTATATATCCGTCTGCGCTTCCCAAGTAGGTGCACTTACTGCTTTCTCGCTGCACTCACCTCGTTTGGTGACAGGCGTTGCCGGTACTCAACCCGTGCTGAGGCCATTTCTAGCGCTTATGAGTTTGGCTTGTACCAGTCTGCAAGACGATGCCTTGCTCTTAATTCCTAGTCTTTCTCGGGTAGTCCGGTGTCAGCTCTAACGTGCGCAAATATGGCAGTGGCACGCCGGGGAAGCCACCTTGTGTGAGATGCGTGCGAGAGCAACACGAATGTGTGTTAGGTGGCTCCAGACGAGGTGGACGTCGTGTGAAGAGAGCCCAACTCTCAGCGGGTGGGACAACTTCCGCCTCAGACTACAGAAGTGAAGAGGGCTTACAACAAAGTCAACATCTGTTCGAAACACAGCACATTGAGCCGGGCTTCAACGCATGGAACGACATTGGATCTCAACAGCAGCCGGGTCCCACTATATTATCAGGAACGTCTGCCAACGGAGAGCCGTCGCCATGCTCGAAGATGAGCGTTGACGAAACTATTGCGTCAGCAAGTCTACAGAATCCTTCGGACGCACTTGAGATCCTCGCCCATGTAGCAGACCGCGCAGGAGGCAAAAAGGTTCAAGAGCATACGGGCGAGGTTCGGAACCAGCACACTTACCCCACGTCTGCCACAAACATGCTCTCGCCACACGACAGGCTCCTTATACCCTCGATGAACAACACTGTGTCGAACGCGATCCAGTTTGCCCCGCTCATCAACGACCTGATGACGTTCGATATGATACGTGATCTCATCAAGAGATACGAGACGTGCTATCATACTTTCTTCCCTCTTGCAAACCAAGCAATCTTCGACACCAGAAATCTCCCAACGATCGCGAAGACAGAACCACATCTACTTGCCGCGATCCTCACCGTCGCGTCGAAGGATGACGCTGCTTGGTGGCAAGTCCACGAGGCTTGCTCATTACACATGCAACAGCTGGTCTCAGCGTTGGTGTATAGTGGATCAGGAGGTGTCGAAGCAGTAGAGGCACTTTTGATTCTCGGCGAGTGGGTGCCCAGGCGCTATCAGTCAACAGCAACAGTTGGCCGTGGTGAGGAAGACCATGCCGCCTGGATGCATGTAGGTACGGCGCTGAGGTTGGGTTATCTATTGGGACTAGACAGAACCGCATTCAGGAGTGAGAGTGATGCATACTCTTCAGAGCTGAGCCGGAAGCGGCTGGCCTGGGCTGGTAGGATTGTTGCTACTGTCCTGTCTGTGAGACGCTGACATGCTTTTAGCCTGCTATATCAGCGACCGACACGTCTCCGTTCGAATTGGTAAAGGCTTCTGGTCACGAGGCCCAGGACCTATGACAGGACTGCGCGCTGGCGATTTTCCTTCGCTGCAACGCAAGACTCCACAAGACGACGATCTTGCGGCTATTCTGCAGGCAAACCTCGAGCTTACTCAGTTGTTCAGCAACGCGCACGATGTGCTCTACTCAGCCAAAAGCCAGCAATATCAACAGACACTTGGTGGCGAATACGTGAAATATATTGTAAATGCTGTGAAGCTGGAGGTGCTTACTTGTGCTGATCTACATCCAGGACGACTTTCGTGTATCAATCCGCACCTGGCACAGCGTGTGGGGAACATTGAGTTGTGAATCTGCCTCGCTCCTACATATCGAACCTTTGCTTACGCCCCTTAGGTTCTCCACATCTCAAATCCAGTCTCATCCTATCGTATGAGTATCTACGTCTTTACGTCAACGCTTTCGCTTACCAGGCGACGATGAATCGTATGGTAGCCCAGTCGAATGCAGCCGCTGGTCAACGACGTCCCAGTGCTGCCTTCACTGAGGTAGCTGCAATGCCCGACGCCCGCTTCATATACGATTCCATCGACGCCGCAAAGTCTCTGCTCAGCATCTTCAACAGCTTCGTCGACCCGGTTGCATGCTTTCGGTTCATGCCGCTGAGGTTCTATCTATATGTGATATACTCGACGGTGTTTCTCTACAAGGTATGTGGGACGCTATCGTGATCAACCTGGTCTGCAGGTTGTAAGCGCTGACTCGCAGTCAAGGCAAGAGCCACCGGTGTCATGGGAGCAGACAATCGAGGTGGCGTACTGCGCATGATCAACGACACAATAGATCGGCTGCAGAAGGCCAGCGCATGTCCCAACGACCTCGGCGACCGCTACTCGCGCTTGATCCGGCTGCTGTGGAGGAAGCCCCCAAGCGGTCCTGGAGTTCCTGAAAACAACACGATACAACCCGTGGCTTCGAACACACACAATTCGTCCCTCTCCAGCGATCGATCGGAGCACCAGCAGATGATGTACGATGCTATCAACAACCCCACGTCCATCAATGCGTTCTCCTGGCTCGATCTGGAAGCGGTCGGCGACTTTGCTACGAACAACAACAGCATCTCCGGGAGTTTACTGGACGGACTGGACAGTACCGTTGGTGATGGATTCGATCCTTTCGACGTCAATGTTGGCACCAGCGAGTATTTCTGGCCTGGCGACACTACGCAGGGGATTATATTCTGAAACCCCCGAACGAACGTTTCAGCTTTCTGGGAGAGCACGCGACGACCGAACCATGAGATTGGAGAAGACTGAGATGGCCTGCAGCTTCAACACCTGAAATTTCGAAGCCACTAGCACCTCTGCATCTTGTCAGTCACGGGCGGCCGCAAGACACCCGACCCGCTTCGCTAGTCGAGCTCCACGAGACTTCTTCTGCCCATCAGGATCTTGTCGTCGTAGCTACAACCACTGCGTTCACGCTCCTGTCGGACACCCCTCTACCGACCTAGGTCGAGCGCTTCGAGACACATGCGACTCTACGCCGATAATTTCCATCGGGCCACACGGCACATCATAGCAGTTCGGACTTGCCGGTTGTCAGTCCCTGTTCCAAGAGGACGATGGTTCGAAGCTGGCCGTTGTCAAGACTAGGTCTACATTGACCAGAGGGCCAAGGTGCAGACCCGGCCTTTGGCCGAGTACTAGCAATATATACTACTTGTGTGGGATTTTAGAGCCACGGTTTGGGCAGTCGCCACTGTTGCAGAGTAAGAAGCACTCGGCCCCGTTTGTGTTCGCATTACAGTTGAGAGCGATTTCTGTGCGCCAGCTGATGCACAGCTTCCTGTCTATCACGTCTGTTGTAGTACCGGGCGCAGGTACTATCCATGCTTGAGCGACGGAACGCTAGAACCCGCACAAGTAGTGCCTAGCGTGATTTGTAGTGTATCGTAACTTTCGTTCTTCGCGAGGCAGTTGATTCAGAGCGAGACAGGGATTGCATGGGGCGTCTGCCGTAGGTCGCTTAGTCTCGTTCGGAACTCCTGAGTGAGCTGCGACTCAAGTTCCACCACAGCAGCAGCAGCAGCAGCAGCAGCAGCGTTACAGGAGTCTTGAAGGACTGCTCCACAGCCTTCCTGCACTGCCCGAGCCCCAGGTAACGAAGTCATGTCCTCGCTCTGCTCGTGGATGCAGACGGCAAGTTGAGTTGGAGAGGCGGTGTGGTGATGGCTTGTGTTGTCGAGCCCGTGCGGGAGACGTCGGCACGTTGGGCCCTCGTCGTCAGGTCAGGCCAGTCCCAGCGCCTGCTGCTCCAAGCGCCTGCTACCGATGCAGGTGTCTGGCCCCACGACTCGGTGCCAGGCCCGACCCCGTCGCTGCGCCGCAGACGACCTGCGCACGCCCGCCACAGAGTCCAGCGAACGTCGCACTCGGCGAGGGAAACGACTCTCGCTCGGCGGCAGAACGCCCTTCTGAGACAGCCGGAGACGAGACTCGCGCAAGCTGAGGAGCAGACAGTCGGTGCCGAAATCGGGATTGCCCTGGAAATAGAGCGAGTTGCGTAAGCGGCAAGCGTATGCAGAGACAGGGCCCATGATTGGATCGCCATCCCCCGCGCGACGTTAGCGCGGTGCCTCGCTGCGACCTGGGCCTAGCGCGAAAGCTAGTCGCTTGCGGTCATCTCGCCACTCGGGCTGCCTGGACGAGGGCGGGGACTTCCTCGACTTCCTCGACTTCCTTCACAACACACTCTCTCCAGCCTTACCACCTCTGTGCCATCTTACTCCAACTCCCATCCTATCCCCGCGTCCGAGACGTCCTTCGCAATCGCTTGAGCCATCCGTGGTAGTCGAACCGTCGTGTTGTCTGCAATCTTCTTGCGCCTTCTCCCGCCAAGCAATTGGGTGTTCGTCTGTCAGCCCCCAGCGACGTCGCAAGCTCCAGCTTCGACCACTGCAAAACACCAACACCCACCCAACAAAGCTGCGCCATCATGTCAAACTTCCAGTACGGAGCCTCACACTACCCCTCGGCGATGAACGTACACTCGAACCATGCTTCGTCGACTCACCACCATGGCCGGTCTCGCAGAGGTCCCCGCATCTCCTCGTCGCAGAACTCGAACAAACAGTTCAGAGCGACCCGGAGTCCCAAGGAGACTCCCGAGGTTCCCATCTCCAATGCCTGCCGCCGAGACTTCGAAGCCGCCAAGTCCTTTGACCTAGAGGATGACGAGCTGTTCTGCCCATTCGATCTCCTGACCGAGGACGATGTAAGTATGCCTCGCGCCGATCACGGCTTTGGATGCTATCAAAGCACAACCCAACACATCATCCTGAAAGCAAGCTGGTGCTGAGACTTGTCCAACAGTTGCAATACATCCACTCCTCGTCATCATCCGACCGATCGTCCTTGTCCAGCGGGTCACCAGAAACATCACCCCTCCAACACCAGGTTCAGCCGACTCCTAGCTTTGTGCTCTCATCCGCGCCAAGCTCCTACATCCCAGCGTCTGGTTACCAGCCAAGCTCGTCGCAGCAAATGAAGCTTCACCAACCTCTCGCTCAACGAACAAGGAACGCCATCCCTATAGTCGACCCAAGCACCCGTGCTGTCGCGAGTCCACCTCTATCTATCTCACCCGCCAGGAACATGCAGCAGCACCTTGCCGGTCGTCGCTGGTAATGTAGCTGAGCTCAAGACCAGATTTTCTTGTTGCTTCCACATTGCCACGCGTTGCGTTGTTAGACTGGCGGGTCCACCCTCATTTTATTCCAAGGACACAGCCCACCTTCGGACGAGCTCTACTTGTAAAAACTACGACTCTTCTCTGCATCTTTATCGGCAAAGTTCCGCTGGTTAGGACAACGGCGTTGCAATACGACCAAGCACAACTTTCCATCAAGCGCATCTGGTCTTTTGATTTGGCGACACATTTTCAGCGGCGATTTTGCAATGTTCGGTGTTTGGAAGAGAGGATATGAATTTGCACAGAGGAGATTCCATGAGAGAGGTGTTCAGGGTTTCAGATCAGCTCACTTCGGTTGAGATCTTCGGCGGGATGGAGCAAGGATCTGTTTCGTACGGGTGATGGCAAGACCCGAGCGTTGTGGTGTTTCTTGCGGTTTGCTGGTATATCACATCAGTCTTGATTTCTCGAACCGCGTGCTCGGAATGTTGGGTGTTGGAGCATGCATCCCTCTCTCACTCTCTCTCATCCGGTCTGGGCTGTCCTTAGCGGATGATCACGATACTGTACGGTGGGAGCGATGTGGTGGTGCTTCTGGGTTTCGTACAGCGTGTGATGTCCCGGGTCTGCGTGTTTTGGTACATGGTGTTTTGTGTCCTGAAATCGAAATGAACGCACTTTCTACTCTCGACTAGACACAAACAATGCTTTCTATCTTCTTCACGATGCCGGGATGAGCTATGCATGAACTGTTCTATACCTATACAGCTGTTCTGCTAGGCCGATGTACCCAGCAGTGTCGTCGACGTATCCAGCTTTTGAGGTGCTCCACATCCTTCTGCGCAACCTATCTCACGAAGCAGAATCATCAGGGAGCATTAAGTTGACGGCATCCTGGACGAATGGCGATCTTGAAGTCGGTGCGAAGAAGTAGATGACGCAAGTGCGGCCACAAAAGCCAAAAGGCTTGCCGGTGTCATCATTGCCGAGGGCGGTCGTCAGAAGAAACGCCAGAGCTCGAACTTCGGATCCCTTTCCAGCTCCTGTACAGCAGCTAACCCAGCAACCACCACTCGCAACATCCTCTACAATTGCTCTCCAAAGTTCACTTCACCTCATACCCGCCTTCACGAAACCGAGTCAGTTGAAGGATATGTCGTCCTTCACCTCAATCGCGATGCGGAGGACCCTCCGGTCGAGCTCCTCCATCCGTGCCTTCAACACCGCCAGGTCGTTCCAGACGAGCAGGACACTCGCTGCTGGCAAAGAGTCAGCGCTAAGTACGACACCCCTTTCCGCCTCCCCCTACCCGCCTGTCTGCGTCTCCGTCTTTCACGGCGCTCAGCTGCACGTCTCGATATCACGCTTGACCGGCCGAGAGGCCAGCAGTGTCGGTGGTTGGAGGGTTGCTGACGAGTGTGTGATCTACCAGACCACGAAGGACGCGCCGAGGAGGCGGAGCACCACAAGCAAGACCAGCTGAAGAAGCAGAAGGAGGGCAAGAGACACTGGAAGGATGAACTGGCCAGTGATAGCGAGTCGATCGTACGTTCTGAACCCACCCAAATCCACCCTCCCACCACGCTTGGTCAATTCTCCTCCATCCGCATCCGAACGTTCGTTACATCCGCGAGCTTCTCGTTCCTGTCAGCTCGACCTCGACATTGTCTGTTTGAGGGGAAGAACCAACAACGAGCGGCGCGCTAACATCACATTACAGATCAAGGCAGAGAGAGGCGAGATCGACGCCTCGCAGGACACGATCAAGAAGCTGCAAGACGAGACAGCCAAGATGATGCAGCAGAAGAAGTAAGAGGAGGACGTCCATATCCACATCCAGCACGCACACGGCCCAAGGTTTGCGAACGCAATGCAAGGACATGCTCTGTGCTCGGACCATAACCACGAGAGGTTCCCGTTTTGATGCAAGAGAGGTAATAGGGAGATGCTGTCGGGATACGCAACATTGTGCGCACGGCTTTTCGCCTGGCAAGCGTGATGGCCAGAGGCTTTTTGTACGTACATGTGGAGTAGTCACGCTTTAGCAGGAACATCGTCCATCCCCGCTCAGAACACGCCTCCCCAAACCAAGGGGCTGGCGGACGCTGGTGAGCCGGCCACACAAAACCAGACATTGCGTTGGCCTCCACCCCACAAACACGACGGTAAGGGCTCCCAGCTCCCGTGGCACGAGAGCCGCAGTCTCGCGCCTCCACACGCATCCCCCGTCCTCTTCCGCTCTCTCTCGCTCCGCAAACGCAACAGCCCCGAAAACCCCTCCCCAGAAACCCGCCAGGGAACCTCCTTCCGCTCCCACGAGCAAAACCCCCGCCGCGAGAAAAAAAAGCGCGGACACCTCACCCTCCCTCCCCCCTCCCTGCTCGCTTCCCGCCCAACCCCCCC
>NAJN01000529.1:0-10202 GCA_005059845.1 Cryomyces minteri | reverse complement strand
GACTACCCTGACCAGATCTGCCACCCCGTCCGACCGAACGACCCACCGCGGGCCAAGCCGCAGCCGCAGGACGGACTTCCCACACTGCCTGGGGCTTCTCTGCCCGCGTCGTCGCGTAGCCGCGGTGGAGAGCCGCGGCGCCGCAGGGTGCAGAGCGACTTCTCGCTGGGGACGAAGCCGATGGCGCAGAGAGCTGTGTGAGGAAAAGCGGGTGGGGGGTTGAGTGGGTCGTTTCGTCTGTGCCTCTGCTCTACGGGGGTTTCTGAGGCAGGATCGTGATGATTGGACGTGCTTTGCTCTTGCGGGGAAGAGCCTGTGGTTCGCTGTTGCGAGGTGGACGCTGCAGGTTGGTAGGGGTTGGGCGCGAACGTCCGTTTTCGAAACTGCGTGGGCGAACGGTGCGGCCTCGCGACAAGGGGTGTGTGCATTGCGAGTAGGGCTCGGCCTGTCAGTGCTCTGCTGATGGGGACACGTGCGGAGGCCATTGTATGTCACATGCAGTAGACATAGAGAACATCGAGAGAGAGCGTCTTGTGCATAGATGTATGCATAGCTAAACGCGTCTTTGGCCTACGAGAGCCTCCAAGCGCTGTCTGCAGCTCACCACTGGAATCCCCACTGCAGCACGGGCCTGCCATAGATCGACACCATTAGACGCGGCTGCCGTCATTCGACGACGCTATCCACGCGTGCCGACCGATCCAGTACATCACGAACGAAGCTACCGAGCGCTCGCGAATGAGACTGCGTGCGAGAGGCGGCGCCCGCACCTAGCGCAGGTACGTCCGCGGTGTGCAAAAGCAGCGCGAGGTGAGAGCGGACGACATGTGGTCAAGATATCGCGAGTATAGAACAGAACGTTTCAGCAGCAAGAGATGAACACAGATGGAGAAGACTTTCAGGAGAGGTGGAACAGCCGGTACAACGGCCTGACTCGGGCTACAGGGCTAGTAGTCTACAGGCGCTGGATAGCGCTCGCTGGCGGCCTGGTACTGCGACGGATACTTCTGCGCCGCCCGCTGGTTCATGGCGCTGCTCAGTACAGAAACATCAGTGACACCATCGCCGATGGAGTCGAAAGGGCCCGCTCGTCTGGGCCCGCACTCACGTCACGCGCTTCTGCGTCCACTCGAGATCCCGCTGGACCTCCTTTGCAGCCTTGATGCCCTCCGCAAAGTTCGTGCGCGTGGCTGCGAGCCGCGACCGCGCGAGAGCTTGGAGCGCGAGAAGCTCGCGCGTCTTGGCGTTGAGCTGGCCGGAGCTGCGGAACCCGTCAACTGGCGTCCTCTCGGTGTGGCAGGACAGGGTTGGCGGCTCCTACCTCTGCGCCTGCTTGGCCAAACTCCGATCCAGAGGCATGGCGTGGAAAGCGCCACCAAGGCGCTCGCTCATGTACTCCAGCAGGTCGACGCCCGCCGCCGCGGCTGACACGCTGTCGTACTCGCTCGCGCTGCCGGCATAGCTGCTCGACGTCGCTGACGGGTCGTAAGACGCAACGCCGGAGGTCGACACGGTTTCTGGGGCTTCGGGCGGAGAGGCGGAGACACGGTGATAGAGACTGTGATACCGTTGCTGGTGGGTGTGCGAGTAGTATTTGCAGGATGTCGGCTGCTTGGACATGGTGATGGGAATGGACGAGGTTGGGCGGTAGGCGTAGCTCGTGGACGACATGGTTGTGATTGAGCTTTTGTGATCTCGGACAGTGATGGCCGCACGACAAGCTGCTAGATTCCTGGCAGGGAGGGGAAGCGGATGGAAAGGTGACGTGAGTTGGTGACAGTGGGTTGAGGGATGACAAAAAAGATGGTAGGCGATGAGGTTAGGAATTGACAATTCTGGTCGACGATGGGTAGTGATATTTGGATATATGTATTTGCTTGAAACGTAGACAGCTGAGAGAAAACGGATTCAAGGGAAGGCCATCCAGACAGCGAACAAGCCTCCCATTTATACCTACACATGCATCTCTGGACGAGCATCCACGCTTGTGAGAGCGTCGCTATGATGCCTTCACTTGTGCACCGGGAGACTGACCCCGCTCAGCTGATGAGGAGAGTTGCATCTTCCAAGACCCACTGGAGCTTCCTCCTGCCGCTCCTGCTAGGGTTCGAGGAGGCCTCGGAACGGTCTCGAAGACGTCAGGCCCCGGCGATCCATCAGTCCCTGTAAACTCAGAGTTACCGGGAACCAACTGTTGGTCTATTCGCCGGTCTCCAAATCTTGCATGAGACCGGTCCGAGGGAGACTGAGCTAGAGGGGCGGAGGATGCTGTGGGGGTGGGCTGAGAGTGCTGAGATACTTGCAGATGACAAGGACCGATACGAGTAGTGCTGCAAAGACAGCGCCGTCCTGCAAGCGCTTAGACGCGAGAAGGGAGCAGAAGCAGTGGGGGAAGCTCCCGCAGGCACATGATTTCCCTTGTATACATCGACGCTCTGCTGTCTAGTCCATATGTTGTCGGCGGGCGAGCCAGTAGTCCACTCTGTGTGTCGTCTTCGATCCTCAGTGGGCTAAGCTGGGGCATGCAAGACAGGCCATGGGCGTGCTGCACAGCATTGACTAATCTCCGGGCCCTCGCCGTGTTTTGCCTGGGCTGAGTGTGCTCACAATGTCCGCTCCGGGGAAGTGGTCGTCGATGTCGAAGTCGTCCAAAGGTTCGCGATTCTGCCACCTTGGCGGTGGGCAAACGATTGGTAGGGGAGATGTAGGGCATCAAAACGCTCGACGCCTCCTGCAACTTCATGACCCTGCGGTACAGTTGATGCCTTACTCTAACCTGCATACAACACGTAGACCGTGATCTCACAGCTCAGAGGAAGTTCCACTGTCAAGTGGCGGTGGAGCACGCAAAGTAAAGTGACTGCTCTCAACTGGGTAGCCCCTTGTAACCCAGTCCTCGAGCATCCCTTGCTTCACCTCTCTGCAGCTATCCGTCGGACATCGTGTCAGCTTCCCCAAGTGAAGACGTAGCACGTCTTTACAGTCCATCATGACGGGAAATGCCCATGGTCCTTGGGAGTTCCTCCCAGCTAATCGATCCCACTCCAAGTGGCTGGCGTGCTGCTTGCCGCTGCGATGGCCTTGATTGTTGCCGCAGAATCGAGAACTTCAGACGAGGTCCCGGAATCGACATGCAAGACCATTGTTCTTTGGTGCCCGTTGTGCGACGGGCTCCCACATGCCACGCGAAGTGCTCACATGGCTCTTGTCATTCAGTTTGTGACAGGAGGTCACACAGAGTACACCCATTGGCTACGTGGACGAATCAGTGCTCTCCGAGATCGTAGTTGACTCTCCAGCTCCACACTCCAAACTCCACCGGGCCGTTTCATGTCACCTAAGATGACCACGTCTATGCAAACCCGCGTGCCGCAATTGCTTGCGACATGACCCTGGCAAATCTCCCGGGCAAGTCGTCGTCTTGTTTCGCTGTTTCAATGCCTGTCAAAATCTTCTTGATACCCACGCCTACCTCCGCGCTTCCGGTAATCTCTTGAATCTCATTCATACTTCTTGCAATGTCCTGATCGGAGAACGCGCCAGATTGACGTAGTATGTGTGAAAGCTCTTGGTGAGTGTTGACGTTTGGCACAGCAATTTCAGCATCGAACCTGTCTGCCAAGTCGAGCTGCTGTAATATGGATCGCTCAGTGGTTGTAGCAAATATTATCAACCGACGGCCCTGCATGAATCGTCAACACACGGTATAGCTGTGGTTGGTAGAACATCGTGCTTACCTTCGGTGGCTGTTTCCCCAATAGAACTTTCAACGCTGCGAGGACCGAGTTGCTGAATCGAGGACCTATCGGGACCCAATCCACCAGTAGCTCGATGTTGTCTATGACCACAACATTGAGAGGACTCTTGTAAGCATCCATAAAGACCTTACTAAGCTGCTGTACCTTCTGCATCTCACTGAAACCAATCATGTCCTCGGGACTGATGAGCTTGATGAAAGGGAAGCCAGAGTCCATTGCCATCTTTGCAGCAAGAGCCGTCTTACCGCTGCCACGAGGCCCGTGTAGTAACACAGACAATAATGGGGTTGAGTCCGGCTTGCGAACCTGATCCACATACAGTCTTCCTTCGTCGAGGATGTTTTCGATCAGAGCCGAGAAGTGCATGATGCCACCACGGACGCATTTGCTGAGCTCCTCTTCAGACACACCAAACAACGGCTTGACTTCCTCTAAAGCACTCAGAAAGTCTTGACGATTGACCTTCATGTTCACAACATCGTCTTGAATGCCTGCCATCGTGCCCACCTTTATGTGTCGGCTAAAGGCGAAGGAGGAAGCTGACTTGACTAGTCCGGCAATCTCAGCACCCGAGAAGTTCTTTGTGAGGTGTGCTAGCTCTCCAAGGTCGACATCATGGTCCATGACATTATTGTCCCGCATCTTTGTCGTGTGAATTTTCAGTATCTGTGCACGCCCGTGCTCATCCGGTAAAGATATCTCCATGTGTACCTCAAGCCGACCGGCTCGCAGAAGAGCTTCGTCGATCATGTCCATCCGATTGGTCATACCGATGAGGAGAATGTTGTTCAGCTGGTCTACTCCGTCAAGTTTGGAGAGGAGTTGGTTGACCACACTATCTCCGACACCTGTCCCACCGCCTGCTCCGCTGCCTCTCTGTTTACATACTGCATCCAGCTCGTCGAAGATGATAATGTGCAACCCGCTCTCATCGCCTTTCTCTTTGTACTCTTTCTCGGCGTCTGCAAACAGTTTTCGTATGTTTTCTTCGGATTGACCGACGTACTTGTTGAGCACTTCTGGACCATTGATGATTTTTGGTTCTCTTGCGTTCAACATCTTACCAATCTGCCGCGCTATTAATGTTTTACCAGTTCCAGGGGGTCCGTACAACAGAATTCCGCGAACATGCTGGATGCCGAGCTTTTCGATAAGACCAGGTGGGAATATACGCGATGCAAACGCTCTGCGAAAAATTGCACTGAACTCAGTGTCAAGACCTCCTATACCCATGTCCTCGAACTTGAAATTAGGTTGGATGATGGAGTTCGCCGCCGGCCTTCTATTTGAGGCTTTCAAGTTGATACCCGTTCTTGCGTCCTTGAAAAAGTTCATGGGAGTATGCCGGGTAAGAATACCACGTACTGAAGGATCAGACAACGTCGGCGCAGCAGATGACCCCAGCTTGTCCATATTGAGATCCACCAGCTGGACAGTTCTGATTGTCAGTCGAAGTGCTATACTCTTGTGGTCCATCAGTATCTGTTGGCCCGGAGCGAATATTTGGTTCTCGAAATTCTGTATTCCATGTTAGCGTCGGCGTCTGTGGCTATGCAGTGAACACCAGCTTACCTTGATGAAATGCTGCGCGAGCTCATCCTGGTCGTATGGAATGTCTGTTCTCTTCTTGCCCGCAAACCCTACTTCCGCGTCTATTGAGCCCAGGTATGATTGGCCTCCTTGGCTGAATGGGTCGTAGACCTGAACTTCCACCATATCTGTCAAGGCAATCTGCGCCCATGTTCTTTGCGGGTCCGACAGACTTATTGAACCTGCTGGGAACCCATCGAAGGGCCTTGCCGACAGAACATATGCACCATTCAACAAGATGTAGACATCGGACCCGTCTCTGGAAGGGGGTATGTCCATTGGCGATACCGCAGCTCTGTAAACTATGTCAGTGTATGGTTTCACTAATAGCCGCAGCGGTGGGTTCTAGGGAACCGACAAGTTTCCGAACGTGTAGCTGTCGTTAGGGCTCTTTGCAGGCCTCAGTTGCAGGACTCTTCCACTGCCGCCCGTTCGTCCTCCCGCTGCCGGCCTGCCTGCTGGTGTTCTTTGAGAAGCTTGGCGGTCTCTGTTACTGCCATATGCCGGAGGCGCATCAGGAACCCCTCCCATCCGTGTATCGTAACCTCCTTGTCGTGGAGGAGTCGGTGGTGGCTGAGTGTATCCATCGCGCGCAGCAGGTCGTGGAGAGCCTTCTGGCCTGGAACCGAAGGGGTTCGGCATGGAAGGGAGGTTGTTGCGGTTGAACATGATGGGCGAGTGTAGGACAAGGAAGTCCAAGGGTAGACTGAGCTCCTAGTCTTGTGGCTGTTCTGATGGAGAAAGTATTGGTTGGCCAGGGGCGGAGGCGCTGGTCGCAGGGTTCCCTCTATCAAGTTGCTAGTGAAGTGCAGATAGCACAGATGCGAGCGCTTCGGAACGTAAATGCGAAGGGAGTGGACAGATAGCTGGATCGCGAAAGAAATGATGTGTTCAGTCAGCCAGGCACCGGCGTCTCATTGTTTACAGAGCCGACGTCACAGAATTCGGCTCAGCCCTACAGTCCTTAAACGCTCCAACAGGCACTTCCGTCCCTCTCACACTTCCCACGGCTACGATCGAGACTCTCTTCCCAGAGGCTGATCGACATCCGGATGCAGAAGTCCTCGAACATTGCGGGCCTTGTTCTCAGTACGCCAACATGAGTACTGGTCTTCCACACGAAGTGCAGGTCAC
Source organism: Cryomyces minteri (assembly GCA_005059845.1). Classification (NCBI taxonomy): domain Eukaryota; kingdom Fungi; phylum Ascomycota; class Dothideomycetes; genus Cryomyces; species Cryomyces minteri. The sequence continues at coordinate 3,720 of NAJN01000529.1, read as the reverse complement.
TCCCGTGGTCGATTTCATTAGAGATATCTCCTACTTTCACTTCACGTCACATTGCCGCGTTCGTGTAGAGGTCTTGCATCAATGCTTTCCCATTGCTTCTGCTTCGCTCGAAGCATTCCGCACCTGGCGCCATGTACACATGCAGCACACCGACCGTACTAGAAGTGAAAATAAAGAGGCTGGTAACACTTTGGGGCTGGCCAGGACTCGCGAGCCACCTCCACGTTTCGAGCGCGTTTCTTCAATGTCTTGACCACCCTTGTTGTTCCGACACGTCAGTTTGTTTCACTCCCACATTTCAGATGCCGTTCTTCTTTCCTATTGTCTTACGCATACAAGACAGCCGCCCGCTGTGAAGTGCTTGTGACTCAGGAGATTTTTATCGATGCCTCCTCTGCGTAAGTTGACAGCAAGCTGTCTTACTCGGAATGTCCAGAGTCGTGGGAACTCAGTGGAACTGACGCAAATGCGACAGTGGATGAGTTCGAGGATGCTTGGACCGACTATTCATTCAGCTGTGCTAGTTTCGAAGTTTCACAAGACTCACCCGATAGTCAAAATCTGCCTCCGGCGGCGACGAGAACTACATCCACACCTTTACACAAGGCGTCAGCGAAGAGAGTAGCAGTTGGGCCAAACCCTGACTACTCCAGTACGTCGACATACTCGGAGAGCGACGATGCGCCAGTGCGACCCTAGCTCAAGCGGCAGAAGCTCACGATTGAGCTGAATGAGGAGGACCAAGCAGCGTATGAAACAACTGAGGCTGTTGCCGCATCCGAAGACGTGTCGACAGAGGATTTTAGACCGCCTTGGACAGGGCCTCGTGTCAAACTGCGCAGCTGTAGTGTGCTTCCGTCGGAGCTCGTCTACCCAAAATCTCAATACGAGGGATGGACGGCTTCTCTGCCTGTGCACCCAGAAAAAGCTGCAATCTACGATCTGTTACACGAGTGGAAGCAGCTACAGATAAGCCTGCCCGAAGAAGACCGGTCCGAATACGTTATGTTTCGGTTGTCAGACTTCAGCGTCTACGGGCCGTCAACGAGCAACTCTCGGTGGGATTATTCTTTTGAGTTTGTCCCGTTGCAGAATCTCAAAACCAAGGGTGGAGCCGACAAGCTACTGTTCGATGGTGTTCTGTCTGTCGGTTCTGTGCACCGATATGTTGAGAAGGTTCCGTTCGAGATCCTAGCCGTCGAAGGCTATGATGAGCTTAGCTGGCATACGGTGGAAGGCAAGATATTCTTTCAAAGCCACAAAGGTAGAATCGAAAGTATCTGGTACCGACTGGCAGAACCAGCGCATGAGTACCGTCGATACTTTGAGCTGTACTTCTGGATTGCGAACCTTGCCAAGCACTTTCTCGACTATTTGTTCGCAGAGCCAGACTTGACCCTAAATCACTTCTGCACACAATTCTACGACTGGCTTGTGCTTCAACATGGGGACGATGAATCATTCAATCAATGGCTCGCTCGGTATGGAAAGACGGATTTCCGTGCAGCTATTGTAGCAAATGTTCTGTACCTTAAGAAAGAGTTCTGGAGCATCGCTGAATGTCCACAGAAGTACGAGATATGGAATGAGATTGATCATCAAAACCTGAAGGCCATTACAGAGGAACGTCTCAAAGAGACGATGACCATCGTCAACCCCTACGTCAACGACTGTTTTGCGGGAATGTACTTCGCCAAATGTTTGAACCCTTGCTTTTCTCTGGATTCAAAGGTCACTGCCGCAAGAGAAGCTCGACGGAAGGCGCTTGGTTTTACCTTCAACAAGGATCCTAGAAGTACATCGAGGACTGAGGGTGTGCAGATATACCGACGCAAGCATCTGTCTCGACAATCATCTTCGTCAGAGGACCCCTTAGATCTTCCGAGACCTCTCCGGGTACTCAAGGGCGAGGTAGTCGGTGTCAACAGAGACAAGTTGGCCTCTTGGAAAGACCAGGAAAAAATCTGGTATGCCTACGTCCAAGACGTTCGCTTGAACAAGAAGGACAAGGAAGTCCTGGATGTCGTATGGCTCTATCGGCCAGCAGACACGACTCTTGGTAAAGAGACGTATCCATTTGACAAAGAGCTGTTCTTCTCCGACCACTGCGCATGTGGACGAAAGGCGCTCCCAGTGTCAGAAGTAGTGTGCAAGATCAATGTGGAATGGTTCCCTAGGAATAGCAAGAGCAGAGCCGATTATTTCGTCCGGCAGAAGTATCGCACCGATGAAGAGCTTGGTGCCTTCGACTTCGTCTCATTGAAGAACACCGATTTCACCTGCGAATGTGAGTCCGTTCAAAAATCAGCCCTCGAGGCGGTGATGGAGAAATACATCAAGGGTGATACCGTGCTAGTCGTACAGCATAAGGGTGCTACCAGTGAGCTCGAGCCAGTCGTGATCGTAGATTTCGTACTTGAAAAAGAACAGGTCGTTGTAAGGCGTCTGAAAAGGGCCGCTAGAGATCTGAAGGACGAAAGAGCCCGGCCGAACGAACTAGTATGGACAAACCAGACATACTCAATTCACGCCATTGATGTCGAAAGAAAGTGCCATGTTCGCTTCTACTCAAAGGAGGACGTCGCTCGAAGGCGAATTCCAGCTCCTTACGAGCGGGATGGCCAGGTCGACTGTTTCTACATTACCTCCTGGCTCGTTCATCGGAAAGACAAGATAAAATACGAAGAGCTCAGCGGGCCGTTTCTTGTCTCGCTGAACCAGGGATTTGATCCAATAAGTCCACCACCTCGGAAACCATTGAAGGGTATCGCTCTCTATTGCGGTGGTGGAAACTTTGATCGGGGGCTTGAAGAGGGCGGCGCCGTCAAGGTTCACTATGCCGTAGACTGGAACAAGGACGCCATTCATTCTTACCGAGCAAACATCGCAGAGCCAGACAAAGTGCACTTGTTCCACGGCTCAGTCAACGACTATCTTTCCCAGGCCATTCAGGGATCCAACAGACCCGACATCGCGACCATCGGAGATGTAGAATTCGTATCCGCGGGCAATCCGTGTACGGGGTTTTCTAGCTTGCAGCCAGACAAGCAGAGCACCAAGTCGCTTCGCGACGCGTCGATGGTGGCCTCAGTGGCGTCATTCATCGATTTTTATCGCCCACAGTACGCCGTGATGGAGAACGTCCCCCAGATGACGGCGCCAGTAGACAAGGGCAAGCAGAATGTCTTCTCGCGCTTGCTATGTGCCTTGGTAGGGATGGGGTATCAGGTGCAGCAATTCAACCTTGACGCGTGGTCCTTTGGAAGCGCACAGAGTCGGTCACGCCTCTTCATTGCCATAGCAGCGCCTGGTCTCAAGCCTCTTCCCCATCCGGTGCTGACACACGCCCACCCACCTGGTACTGGTAGACGCTGTCTTGGGAGGGCAGTAAACGGCGTACCATTCGGAACGCGTCGAGTCGAGCCGACTGCTTTCACCTTCGTCACGGCCAGCGAAGCCACTGCCGACCTGCCACATATCACGGACTCCCACGTGCAGACGTGCATCTCCTTTCCCGACCATCGCACCTCGCGCGATCCAGAACGGTGGCTCACCAGAAACCTGATAGCCATGGTACCACGGTATTCACTAAAGCAGAACTTCGTGCGAGCCGTGCAACACGGCTACATGGCACAGCCGCAGCGCGAAATGCACGACTGGCGCAATCCCTTCCAGCGGGACCCGAACATGCGATCCTGGAGCCGCGCGAACCCGCACGGC
>NAJN01000528.1:0-21138 GCA_005059845.1 Cryomyces minteri | reverse complement strand
GTAACGAAGGTGACCTGTGCCTGCTTCGAACCCTCCTTAGATTACGTTGTTGTTAAGATTCCCCGGTGGGATCTGAAGAAGTTCACTCGAGTCTCGACTTTGTTGGGCTCCTCTATGAAGAGCGTGGGGGAGGTTATGAGCATAGGCAGAACTTTCGAAGAAGCGATCCAGAAAGCTATTCGTGCAGTAGACGTCAACAACCTTGGATACAACCAAACAGACGCGTTGATGTCTATTGACACGGAGTTGCAGACACCTTCAGACCAAAGAATGTTCGCTTTGGCAAACGCAATGCACGCAGGCTACAGCGTCGACAAGATCTGGGAATTGACTCAAATAGACCGCTGGTTCTTGAATAAGCTAAAAGGTCTCAGCGACTTCGGCAAACTCATGACCAACTACACTACGTCCACTATTACGAGCTCCCTGCTGCGGCGTGCAAAAGAACTCGGCTTTTCTGATCGACAGCTGGCTAATTTCTGGGATTCGAACGAACTTGCAGTACGTCGTACGAGGACGGAGGCTGGCATTGTGCCATTTGTCAAGCAAATCGACACCGTCGCTGCTGAGTTCCCCGCATACACAAACTACCTCTATCTTACCTACAACGGGACGGAGCACGATATTACCTTCAACGATCGCGGTGTGATGGTACTTGGATCTGGCGTCTATCGAATAGGCTCGTCTGTCGAGTTCGACTGGTGTTCGGTACGTGCGGTGCGTACACTGCGTGAACAGGGTTACAAGACAGTTATGGTGAACTATAACCCGGAGACCGTTAGCACGGATTACGATGAAGCGGACAGGTTGTACTTCGAGAACATCACCCTCGAGACTGTCCTTGACATATACCAAATAGAGTCATCTAGCGGTGTAATACTATCCATGGGTGGCCAGACGCCAAACAACATCTCTCTTCCACTGCATCGTCTGAATGTCAAGGTCCTTGGCACCTCCCCAGAGATGATCGACACCGCAGAAAATCGCTATAAATTCTCCCGCATGCTAGAACGGATAGGGGTAGATCAGCCTGCATGGAAAGAACTGACCACAATCGAAGAGGCCAAAGAATTCTGCGATCGGGTGCAATATCCCGTATTAGTAAGACCATCTTACGTTCTCTCGGGTGCAGCCATGAACACAGTCTACTCCCAGCACGACCTAGCAAACTACCTCAACCAGGCTGCCGATGTGTCGAAGGAGCACCCTGTGGTCATCACGAAGTACATCGAAGGTGCCAAGGAAATTGAAATGGATGCCGTAGCAAGGAATGGCGTCATGATCGGTCATTTCATATCTGAGCATGTCGAGAACGCGGGTGTTCACTCCGGAGATGCTACCTTGATCCTGCCACCTCAGGATCTGGACCCGGAGACCATTCGAAGGATAGAGGATGCTACACGCAAGATCGGCGATGCTCTGAACGTGACCGGACCTTACAACATACAATTCATTGCCAAGGATCAAGACATCAAGGTCATTGAGTGCAACGTTCGCGCTTCAAGATCGTTCCCGTTCGTCTCCAAGGTCATGGGCGTCGACCTCATTGAGATGGCTACGAAGGCTATGGCCGGATTACCACTACAAGAATACCCGAAAGTCAATATACCTGCTGACTACGTCGGCGTGAAAGTGCCACAGTTCTCTTTCTCACGGTTGTCTGGTGCCGATCCGGTTCTTGGTGTGGAGATGGCCTCTACTGGGGAGGTTGCCTGCTTTGGCCGGACAAAGTACGAAGCGTATATAAAGGGTCTCATCGCAACCGGATTCCGACTACCCAAGAAGAACATTCTGTTGTCTATTGGTTCTTTCAAGGACAAGGAAGAGATGATGCCCTCTATTGAGAAACTTCACAAGCTGGGCTATAAGTTGTTCGCTACTGCCGGCACCGCGGACTACCTCGAAGCGAAAGGAATACCAGTCAAATTCTTGGAAGCTCTTCAAGATGACGACCAGAAGGAGGAATACTCGCTTACGTATGCGCTTGCGAACAACAAGATTGATTTGTACATCAATTTGCCGTCCAGCAACCGGTACAGGAGACCGGCGAACTACATGAGCAAAGGCTATCGGACCCGGCGGATGGCAATCGATTACCAAACTCCCTTGGTCACGAACGTGAAGAACGCAAAAATACTCATCGAGGCCATAGCTCGGCACTACGACCTGGAGATCAGTAAGGTTGACTACCAGGACTTCAGCGTAGTACCAGCAGCGCCACTGATACTCCGGAAACCAAAGGGCTCTCCTACTATAAGAGAGCTCTTGGCCAACTCGCCATTCAGGAACAAACACATCGTGTCGGTCAGCCAGTTCAGCAGAAATGAGCTGCACTTGCTTTTCACTGTGGCACAGGAGATGCGCTTGGGTGTAGAGCGAGAGGGATGTCTGGACGTGCTGAAAGGGCGCGTCTTGTGCTTGATGTTCTTCGAGCCTTCCACACGAACGTCCTCCTCCTTCGACACGGCGATGAAGCGACTCGGCGGACAGACAGTCCTCATCAGCGAGGCCCACTCCAGCACACAGAAAGGAGAGAGCTTGGAAGACACCATCAGGACTCTCGACCAGTACGGCGATGCCATCGTACTCCGCCATCCCAGCGACGAAAGCGCCAACATCGCAGCCAAATTCTCCGATCGTCCCATCATTAACGCCGGCAACGGCAGCCGCGAACATCCAACTCAAGCATTCCTCGACCTCTTCACCATCCGCGAAGAACTCGGCACAGTGAACGGCCTCACCATCACATTCACCGGCGACTTGCGCTACGGCCGCACAGTGCATTCCCTTTGCGAGCTCCTCAAACACTACAACGTCACTATCCAACTCGTCTCCCCCGCCTCGCTCGCTCTGCCCGACAAGGTCCGCGAAACCCTGAAGTCCCGCAGCCAGCTCGGCGTCGTGTCCACGAAGCTCACTCCCGAGATCATCGCCAAGACCGACGTCCTCTACTGCACGCGTGTGCAGAAGGAACGCTTCGAAGACCCGCAGCTGTACGAGCAGGTCAAGAACAGTCTCGTCGTGGACAACGCCACACTCAAGCACGCCAAGCAGAACATGATCGTCATGCATCCGCTACCACGCAACGCGGAGATTGCGCGGGAGGTCGATGATGATCCGCGTGCGGCGTATTTCAGACAGGTATGTCCTCCCAAACCTCGCTGTGGCGGAGATTTTACTGACTGACTGACTGACTTCGTGATATAGATGAAGTACGGCATGTTCGTCAGGATGGCCTTACTGGCCCTTGTCATGACTCCGGTAGAGGAGGGGAAACGGCGTTTTTCGTTCGTGTGACAAATGGTTGCCATGGTAATAGCATTTACAGGTGTTTGTGGGGGAAAAGTGAGCGTATATATTTGTATGTTAAAGTGATCTACCGTGATGCGTGTTGGCAACTTTAGATGGCAAGTAATGTAGTACTTGAGAGTAGAGGAACGACAAGTGACCATCACACCAGAGATCGTAGCCTCAAACCCGCCAAAGGGTAGCCCACCACAGAAGCAATGGTGTCGCACTAGCGGCTTCAATGCTTTGAGCCACAGCCGGTAGCAGAAGCAGCTATGTAAAGGCCTCCTGCAGAGCATGCTGTAGTCACCCGACTGCTTCGACCGTTAGTCTATAGTCGGCAGCCGAGCGATTCCGGAGATGCTCCAGCTTCTAGCTCTCGTTCGAAACCTACAAGCTCCTTCTAGCATAGCGATTTTTGTAAATTTTGAATATCAGATTCATCTGCCACCTGTGAACGCTATAGTTAAGAGCCCCTATCAAACCTTTATTAGACGAGCGTGGGAGGGTGTCTTCGAAGGATGCAAAAAGCTATTCTATAACCAGATCCTAAGGAAGATAGCGAAAAGGGGGAGCTAATTCAAGCCGGTGAAAAATGCAAGAGAGGCTCGAAACCCCTTATGTCCTGTGTCCTATGTCCTAGGACTACGGGTGTGCTAGGGCATAGGCCCTACATACGATAGGAAAGGCTAGAACAGTACCCGAACGAGTAAATGACCAAAACGAAAGGAATCGTAAGCATAACATAGCCTAAACAGGACGGGCTCAGAGCATTGAATCTGCTTTAGTGCAGTACTACCGCTTCTACTTCTGGCTATGCCTCCGCCGCGTAGAGTGGGCAAGCTAGGCGATCACCCCTAAGCAGTTGCAGCGCAGAAGCACCTCGACTGCGACGACCTCTAGTCTGCAGTCGGCTTCCAAGCACTCAACTATAAGGCGGCTGAACTCGGGAGCACCACGAGAGACGTACTCACGCAAGGAAGACGCACAGAAACGACAGGTTGCACCACGAGGGACATGCTATGACGGAAGATTCACTACAAAAGCCTCTCGAGATTCGATATGAGAAATGAGACAATAAATGTCGTCTGATGGCTTGCAGTGAGCACGAAAGCACCGCGCACTGCTCTTTTCCTCTCTGTGGAATAGTGGCTCTGAGAAGACATTAGTCGATCCACGAAAATGCTGATCAGACAATGTATATAAGAAGCTACCACCATTACGCTCACGGCGCTATCGACATCGATCGCCAGCTACAGATCAGTGATCGTGGCAGCTAGGTAATTCCAAGATTACGTTTGCTACGGACTATTGCCCAAGACCCATGAGCTCCTTTGCGAAGAAGCTCGTGCTTGTCATGCACAACCGAAGTGTTCTCCGCCACGTTAACCACAAGTGATTTCAGCACAACGCAATGCATTGTTAGCTAGTAAACCAAATGCACTCAAGCATTGCAGTACATCCAGGATGACGATTCCGCACTGTAGTTCGTAAGAGAAAATCACTGTATCAGTGGCGGTTGATACAAGCTCGTGTGTCTGCGGAATCGTGTGCCTAGGGTCAGCCTTGGATTATGAGTGACTGGGTACGAACTGCTTCGCACATAGCAGTTGTACTTTTATATGTCGTGCGGTAGCCAGCAGTAGAAGCAGTAGTGAAAGGCGAATGAAACTCGTGCCGCTTCCACTACTCTTAGCTTTCGTTGGTAATGTTAGTAAGGCCTCAACACGGAACCACCTTGACTGCTAAGGCAGTGATCTATAGGGGCCGCTGGACTAGCCTTCCCTTCTCATCTGGAGTTGCCGATGGCATGCAATGAATGCAATGAAACAGCTGTGAAGAAGATGACGCAACCCCAGTACTTTATGGTCTGCATCGAACGGCACCTCATTCCCCTGGTTGGGTTGTCGCAAGACAGCAACCAAACAGACAAAGATACGAAGCATATACATGTTGACACTTCCACACTCAACAATGCTTGATCGACGCTCTCTTCGTCAGGCACCGTTTAATTCTAAGTAATGTGATACCTTGCGCCAAAGAAGCCGTGCTGCGAACAGTACACCAAAACGCCATGACCGGACCTGCGACTACCGAATGCACCGTGACCACCCTGGGCAGTGGCTTAGCATAGAACTCGACCTTAACTTGCAGCAGATAGATGAACCACTCACCAGGCAACCCGCACCCAAAGCCGACGAAGAGGTATATCAGAAAGATCACCACGACCACGAGCAGCGCCATTAGCCTGACATTCTTCCACCACATCCGCCTACGCAGCCCCCTCGACCTAAGCCTGAAGTCCCTAGCACTACCACCCAGCCGGTCCGTCTTGTTCACCAGCAGATCGATACGCTCGCCGCGTTCTAGCAACGCGTCGATGTTCTGGGTCATGATGCCTCTCACGTTCTCAATCTCGTTCTGCACGTTGCTGAATGCGTCGTCCTGACCCGCCTTCGTGGTACCATAGCTGATCATTAGACTCTTCAGCGTCGAGTTGAAAGCTGCGGCGCCGTAGGCAGGAAGCGCGCTGAAGTCTACATCGCCATGCTCAGCGAGGAAGCGCTTCTTGATCTCGACGAGGTAGCCAAATGGGATACGGCGGCCGAGGTCGGACTTGGCGACGACAAGGTAGGTGAGGCCGCCTGCGGAGGGACTGGAGGGGTGCTCGGAGGGCGCATCGGCAATGTAATGGATGAAGTTTTGATTGTGCGTGTAGGTCAGCTTTTGCGGCTTGCCGTGGTCGATCTTGGGCAAGACGAGGGAGGCGAGGGAGGAGGTGTTGGAAGCGGCAGAGGTAGTGTGCTCGGCTAGTATTGTGGTGTTGTACGCGATGCAGGAGCTGTTGTGTTTGTTAGCTTGTAAGATCCCTTGGAGATGACTGAGATGGAGGCGCATACTAGAGGAGGGGAGTAGCGGTTGAGGACGAAGCTGCCATGATGGTGAATAGAAGTCAGTCTCCGCAGTCGTAACGTATTTCCAAGGTCAGATGCTGCGGCCGTGGTGGTATGACTTCTTAGTGACTGGTATATCGGACTCGGTGAGCATTGGAAGCTGATGTAGGACTGAGTGGTGTTTGGATTGACGTCGGTGGTCGGCTTATCGGCGACTTTCGCCCGCTTCTCCGCCACGTTCTCTGTCGATCGAAACCTGGGGTAAGGGTTCACTCAGCATGGTAGCTACGCACACGACTCTCTTCGGACCTGACCTTCTTCAACTACCTCAACAAACTCCACGACTACTTAATACACAGAAATAACCTCGAGAATTCCAACGAGCGGCAATGGCGTGGCAGCAGTACATCAAGTAAGCTTCTTCAAGTTCCACGTAGAGCTCAACTCCATCGAACAACAGCTCCAAACATCCCGATTTGTATGCCTCCACTAACTGTACATAAGCCGCCGAAATGTGGCAATCTTCAGTGTTTTCACGTTTGGCAGTGCCTACATTACCCTCAAATCCCGAGCACTAGCGACGAAACAACAGCGGCTAGAGGGGGATTATCGAGTGGAAACATCGCGGTCTGGTAAGTCGAGCTTCGCACAGCACCTCCACACCTTGATAGCATGTTCTTCTGGCTCGGCTGCTCACACAAACCTTGCCTACAGGCGGCGGCATCTAAACGCTTGCGAGACAAGCCATGAGACGCTTCGTACGCTATGCACCGAGCAAGCGGATCGGGTATCGAGACACTGCAAAGGATTTGAATGGAATACCTGGAGAACCAAACATCGAAGCAGGTGGTTGAATCGAAACACTATCGTCTTTGTTGAGGAGTTGGTGTTGGCAGGTGTAGCAGGATCTCCACTTTCGCGTGGAAAGACAGGTTCGGAGTTATCCCCAGTATTGATATATAGCTCCAAGATGTTGATGGTTGTCAACAAGACTGCTTGCGACGTCCCTTCTCTGATCGTCCGTTGGTTTACTGCAGCTGTCCGTCACTATGCCAAGTTCACTCCTCATTTCGTCCCGGGTGATTACTTTTCCACATGTATTCTGCACCTCTGCTTACTGCGGTGTGCTCCCTCCTTCTCAAATAGCGTTCCGCTCTGTTTTGCGTATGTCTTGACTCTGCAGGCTGCTGTCACACTCGGCTACTGCTTAAGAGCACCGGAAGTAAGCCGGTATACTGTACTGTAGATGAAGGTGCTTTAGATTCTACATTTTGTTACGCTTAGAGGAAGCAGACCGGCTGCTCTCAACGGTAGTGGGAGTACGCCAGTTATACTATATCGGTCAGAAGCACGTAGACCTGACGTTCTCTGTAATAGAGTTGGGTTCAACAAGTAGCGGAGATGCCCTTGGAGACAACCCATGTCTACCACGTTAGTGGGAGCTTCCACGTAGCGGTTGTCGTCCACATGTTTCCTTCAAACGCTAGCTCACACGGATTGGCTCATCTAACAACGTACTTGTACAAGAATCACCGATCGCCGGAACTGTTGTGTTCGGTATTCGAAAATTGAAAGCATAGTTCAAAAGTACTCCATTTCGCTGTCAAACAGAAAACTTGGCTCCTTGTCAACTGCCATTCTTGATCAACCCCCTTCGCTCGATTTCCGCCACCATATCCTGGAACTCATCATCCCCGTCCTCGGCCTTTTTCTTGAACGCCACTATGTTTTCCTTGAACCACTGCACGTCCTAATGACACACACCTATTAGCTCTCCTCAAAACTCAATAGCCCTCCACACCTCCATCGCGCACCCCTCCATCCCCACACCTCTCCACCCTCCAATCATCACGAACGAGGAATCACGCTCACCTTGCCAGCCTCCGGCAACACGAATCCTGCCTCCATGCCCGCGACGATGTCCCCCAGCACGAATATCGCCCTCAGTTCCACGTCCACCTTACCAGTCGCGTTGAACAGATGTCTCGGTAGGGGCACGGTCGCATCCCATACTTTCGTGATCTTGCTGCACAGGTCGGCGTAGTCGTCTTGAGTGCGAGAGGGGCCGTGACGCACGTGTGCGAGGATGCGGTTGGTTTGACGCTATATAGAATCAGCACAACCCATGAGTACATCGAGTGATCCATCAGCCGTGTCTAGCTGGAGGATGGGACGGGGGATGTATGAAGGGCCCTTGGGACGTACGCGTTTGCCAGCCACGTAGGTGATTTGCTCGCTGATGTTCGTGAAGCGCACGTTGACGAAGAGGGCGGGTGCGGTGAACTTCTCGGTGTGGATTTTGGTGATGGCCGCTGCGAGCTCGTCTTGTTGCGAGATGGTCAGTGGGCAGATATGTTCGACTTCGTAAAGGGGCATTGTGGGAGGTGGTGCGTAGTATTGAGAGGAGGTGTGTAGCGATTGAGCTTGATACAAGGGTTCTGTAAGGGTTCACGATTACTGGGAGCCGCAGCGGATTCAAGTTGGAGGTGATTTGTATCTATCGATTAACGCGGGGTGACGTCTGCGGGGTATGGAGTAAGATATTCAGGGACGACCGGAGATGTTTCGGCCATAGTCAGACTTTTTTTTACGGTCGCATCGATGAGAGACGAAGAAGAATCACACCAAATAGAGGTTTTACGGTGGTCAAAAGAACTATGGACTGAATTTTCATACTGCTCTACTTCGTGTGAGGCTTGATCGGCTGTTAGACCGTTAGCTACTTGTTCCTGTAGGTGAACGAACAAGTTCGAGACGGAACTTACGCTCGGTTTCGCGGGCGCATCAAGGTGCGCCGTCATCTTCGTCAGCCAGACGTTGGCAGGGTTCAAGCTCGTATCGTGCCTCTTCGAGTTCATGAACAAGAAGTTCAATGGGAAGCCAACGTCGAACGGCGCCGCATCGTCGATCTCATCAATCTCCTCCTTGGACAGTTCGATACCGAGGGCTTCGATGTTGCCCTTGAGATGATCGATCTTGCGGCCACCGACAATAGGGAAGACGTAGGGCGCTTTGTGCATCACGTATGCCATTGCCTGTACAAGTAATATCAGCAATTTGCAGTAAATCGCGCGGGAGTTTGAGGCCTTACAATACTGGTGATGAGCGTGTTCTTCTTCTTAGCAATCTCCTCCAACTTCTCCGATACCTTGATGTCCACCTCTGAAGGACCACCCATCTGTCGTCCCTCACTGGCCTCTCGCTGTTCCGCAGATTTGAAGTTGCCACTACCGAGAGCTCCCCATGGCGCCATTCCCATGCCTTCTGCTTCGCACATTGGCATGATGTCACGTTCGAAGTCGCGCTTGGCAGCGTTCCAGCGGCCCTGGTAGACATTGAATTGGCGCAATCCATGGTTGCGAGCATCTATCAGCAACCTGTTAGTGAGAGGGAGGGAGGAGCTGCTAGGCTTTTCCTTACATTCGTTGGCTTTGCTGACGATCCAGGCCGGTGTGTCGCTGACACCAAGGTACAGCACCTTGCCAGCGTTGACCATTGCATTCAAGGACTGCATGATCTCTGGGATCGACCCCGTGAAGTCCCACCAGTGCACGTAGAGCTGCAACCCTGTCAGTGATCCGTCCCAGCACCAGTCCCTTGGTATACCCACCAAGTCAATGTAGCTTGTCCGCAGCTTCTTCAGACTGGCTTCAACCGAGACGTGCAAGCTCTTGGAAGAGTTTTCGCCGAAGTTGACCTGGATCTTCTCACCCTGCGCCTTGCGGAAGTTGGTTGTGAACTTCGTGGCAATGACCATCTGGTCTCTGACGCCACGCTCCTCCATCCACTCGCCAATCCATTGCTCGGACTCTTCGTTCTGGTAGTTGTTGGCTGTGTCGATGAAGTTACCGCCCTGGTCGTGGAAGAAGTCGAGGATCTCAAAGGTGGGTTTCTTGTCACAGGCACCCATGAAATCCTTCCTGAGAGACGTTCAACTACTGGCACATGGACGGGTTCCGCAGGCTACTCACCATGCATCGCCAAAGTTCATGGCTCCCAAGCATATTGGTGAAACTCGGACGGCGGCAGTGGGGGAGAGGAGTCGGTAGTAGCCAAGAAGGCTCTTTGGTTCGGGGACCGGGGCGAAGATCGACATTGTGATCAGTGTGATGGATTGTTGTTCGAGGATCTGGTCCGTTCAGGAAAGGCGGCTGATAGCTGTGGAATTGGAGAGCAAGACGATGTTTATATACTGTACTTCCGTCATGTTGACCCTTAACTCCGTGAAACCCGAAGCTGCGGGAGCTAGCGGCCGCACGTACAGCGTACAGCAACAACAGCTACACATTTACCTAAGGAACGGACAGACACCTACGGATTTTTAGGGAGAAGCTTGTACAAGCGAACGGCCGCGTTGAGGTTTGTTGAGCACTCCAGGGGTTTGCCAGAATTGAGTTGATGCTGGCAGTCCCTCAACAAGTCCGCATTCAGCCCTGCCCCTCGACGAGATGGAGCCCCTGGATGAAGCGCTTGATATCGCAAGCAATCCCAGGCATACACGATGGCTCTCGCCTCTCCTCCTAGTCTTCGAGGCTGTCCTCTGTGGCCTCATAATATGGAAAGTCCCATGTCAGTGCTCGAGTTCGTTCCGAACAATGCTACGAGAATCAAATGAGCAATCTCACACTCAGACCAGACACTGAAATCGACTGGAGAGCCTACATGGAGCAGATCGAGCAGTACATCGGCGGAGAGAGAGACTACGTAAAGATCAGAGGCGGCACAGGCCCGCTGGTCTACCCTGCCGCACACGTCCACATCTATCATGCTCTATACTCCTTGACATCTCAGGGCCGCGACATCCAGCTCGCACAGATCATTTTCGCCCTGATCTATCTCACTACCCTAGTCGTTGTGATGGCGTGCTACAGACAGGCAAGAGTCCCTCCTTACGTGTTTCCGCTGTTAGTTCTATCGAAGAGGCTGCATAGCATCTTCGTACTCAGATGTTTCAACGACTGTTTCGCTGTGCTGTCGTTGTGGATTGCCATCTACTGCTATCAGAAACGTGCGTGGACCCTCGGGTCCATAGCTTATTCCTGGGGCTTGGGGGTCAAGATGAGTCTGTTGCTGGCGCTGCCGGCCGTCGGCGTTGTGCTATTGCAAGCTATAGGTGCAAATAGGGCACTGAAGCAGGCATTGTTAATAGGACAGTTGCAGGTAGGTCAGGTCTGATCATGGTGGTATCATGGGTTTGGACCGACTAATTTAAATGTAGGTCGTCATTGCATGGCCGTTCTTGTCCATCAACGCCAGGAGCTACTTCTCAAGAGCATTCGAATTCACGCGACAGTTCCTATTCAAGTGGACAGTGAATTGGAGGTTCGTAGGCGAAGACGTCTTCCTGTCCAAGAGCTTCTCAATAACGCTTTTGGCTGCGCATGCTATTTTGCTCGCTCTCTTTGCCAGCACCAGGTGGCTCGAACCTTCTAAACGCTCAATACCAGAAGTCGTCCGCATGATCTTCGATCCCCCAGCAGCTCAGGCGCAGCAAGAACTGTCGAGGAGGGTCACTCCGCGTTTCGTCATCACGACCATTCTTACTGCCAATGCTGCTGGTATGCTCTGTGCAAGATCGCTCCATTACCAGTTCTACTCCCTGATCGCATGGGCCACGCCTTTCTTGCTATGGCGGGCAGGCTTCCACCCTGTTCTGCAGTACGCTCTATGGGCCATGCAGGAGTGGGCATGGAATGTGTATCCAAGTACTGACTCGAGTTCGAAGATCGTCGTGGGAGTCCTGGCAGTCACGGTTGCTGGGATCTGGGTGGGAATGAGGAACGACGGTAAACAAGAGACCCAGCACTCTCACTTCGAGTAGTTCTCTGTGCCATTTTCCGCATCACCATAGCTTCAACAACGACACTGTCGGAGCGCTCAAGCCTCCTCGTCTGACTCGCTTGGTGGCATCTTCCCAGCAGTCGACTCCTCGTCCTCGCTATCTTCGGGATACGATGGTTTCTTGGCGAACTCAGCTGGCCTGGTCTCGAAGGTCAGCCGCGCTCAGAAGACTACCGAGTTGGCAGTCAGCTACTCACCAGTAGCTCATCTTTCTCCACTGCTTCTCATCTCGCACAACATTCAACACCTCGCCATCCAGCTTGTTGTCTCGTGCAGCCAATGCGTTTGTATCCACCAAGAGGTACCCACCGCGCTTGATCCAGATGGTGGAGCGGAAACGTGCAGGTAGTTCGACAAGAATAGACCGTCCCGAAGGGAGCTCCACGTTGTACAGGTTGTTGCCAGCGGCCTTCACTACCTTGGCAACGGATTGCCCATCTGACAAGACATCCGGCGGCGTCTGTGTCTCTTCCGCAGTAGCCAGCAAGTTGCGCTTCGGTCGAGCCATGGTCATGGTCGTGCAGTGATTCGGATGATCACTGCAGCTTGGCGATGTTTGCGTGCAGCGAAAAATAGAAATAGAGAGCTTAGAAAAGAAGGTTAGCCGATGCATTTATCCATATTACCCCACCACACCCCACCCCTCAATAATGTATCATCAGCATTTCTCGAGTGCGGTACTCTCAACGCGTTTTCTAGTTGCGCTCACAAGCTGCACTTGGCTGGCTAAAGTACGGCGGAGCATCTTCAGCTGCAATTCTCGGTCCTTTCCTGTATGACTCGATTACCTTAGATTTCTAATCGACCTCAAAGGCAGAAGGACAGAGCGTCGTCAGCTCTCAACCTTCATATACTCCGCCTTCGCCAGCAAAGATCTTGACGATTGACATATCAACATATCAAACACGTGTGCGCGACAACCAGCTCTTTCCGGTTCGTTCACTAGCAATGTCTGCCTATACTTTTGCAGCCTTCCTGGACAGTCCCTCTGAGGATACCAGAATAGCCGACCTTCCCCCAGTCCTTCCAAAAGACAGGCACTCTATCTCAACTCCTAACGACATAGAGCTAGGGACAATCTGGGGCGACCGTTGCAATGAGTCCGGAGGTGCGTCGTTGCCCCAAGGGGCGCAGACGCCAGGCCGCACGCCTCATGGAGCGCAGACGCCCAAGACGCCCAACGAACTCGAGATGAGCAGACCGCCGAGTCCGAAGCGTGATGAGGCCGCCAACCTGGTACAGAGCTGGTCAAATCCGCCAATGAACAAATGGCGAGTGCTGAGCGCTTGTTTGGTATACTTTGGCAACGGCATGACCGATTCGGCGACGGGAGCTGTCATTCCGTACATGGAGAAGGACTACGACATCGGCTATGCCATCGTGTCCCTGATCTTCGTGACAAACGCAGCCGGCTTCATCCTCTCTGCGTTCTTCACCGAATCAGTACTGCAGCGACTCGGTCGAGCAAAAACACTCATGGCCTCCGAGCTCGTCCTGTCGCTCGGCTTCACAATGATTGTCTGCACGCCGCCTTTCGGTGTAGTTGTCACCGCCTACCTCTTCCTCGGCATCGGCGCCGCCTTCAATCTCGCCCTCAACAACGTCTTCTGCGCCAACCTCGCCCGCTCTACCGTCATCCTCGGCATCGCGCACGGCAGCTACGGTGTCGGCGGTATCTTCGGACCCATCATCGCCACTGCCCTGGTCTCCAAGGGCGTGCTGTGGTCGCGCTACTACCTGGTCACCCTCGGCATTCGCCTCGTCTGTCTGCCATTTGTCGGCTGGGCGTTCTGGAGGTACGAGAAGGAGGCGCCGGTGCAGTTGATGAGCGCGCTGGAGCGGACGGCGAGCAGGCGCGCGGCAGTCGAGGCAGGCGAGCCGACGAACGTTCAGCTGCTTAAGCAGGCGCTGGGGAATCGCGTCACGGTGTTTGGCGCGCTGCTTATCTTCGCTTATCAGGGCGCCGAAGTGTCAATTTCGGGCTGGGTCATCTCATTCTTGATCAATTATCGTGGCGGAGACCCTGCGAAGGTAAGACTTGCTGCCTTCCAGCTTGACGGTGTTCTGCTGACGCTTTTGATAGGTCGGATACGTCACAGCAGGCTTCTGGGCCGGCATCACCCTCGGCCGCTTCACCCTCTCTCACGCCGCGCACCGAGTCGGCGAGAAACTGTTCGTCTACCTGCTGATCGCGGGCGCCATGGCCTTCCAGCTGCTAGCCTGGCTAATCCCCAACGTGTAAGCCCCCTCACACACCCTTCTCGTCCCTCTTCTCCCCTCTCCACAATCAAGCCCTACTGACCCCCATCCCCCCCCAACAGCATCGGCGACGCCGTCGCCGTCTCCATCCTCGGCCTCCTCCTCGGCCCCATCTACCCGTGCGCGCAAACCATCTTCACCCGCCTGCTGCCGCGCCGCATCCAAATGACGAGCATCAGCTTCATCTCGAGCGCGGGCAGCAGTGGCGGCGCGGTGGCGCCCTTCACGACGGGCCTGCTGGCGCAGGCGGTCGGCACGTTCGTGCTGCATCCGATCTGTATCGGCTTGTTCGTCGTCATGCAGTGCTGCTGGTTCGGCCTACCGAGGGTGCGGAAGCGGACGGAGTAGACTGTTCACGCTCGCGCGTGCCTACATCGCACTAGACAGCCCCGCTGCGCATTGCTTCGGGCCATGGACAGATTGGAAGAAGAGAGGGGGCGATGCAGGAGCATGTGGCGATGGAGCGTGCCAGGAGCAGACGCGCAGCGCACGAGCCGCCCCTCCGAACGCGGCCGGGAGGCGGGTGTGGAACGAGGCGCTGCAGGACCAGCCGGGCGCCACGGGGGTCGCTGCATGACAGAGACACGCGCACCGGGAAGCGGGTCACGGGTGCAGAGCCTCGCCTCGAGCTGGGCCGGACCAGCGCAGCGCGCGCGCAACACGACACTGTTTCCTCCTGCATCTCGTCTCGCTCTCCGCAGACGTGATCCGCTGCCTGCACGCAACAGCGTGGGGACGTCACACGCGCGCGCGTGTCCGAGGCGTAGTTGGGACGGCGAACGATCAAGCGGGATGCAGCAGGTCGCGGTCACGGTCACGGCATGGAAGAGAAGTAGTGGTATTGGACATTACAAAAGTTAGGCTACGTGTGTGCTTTTTCCCTTACTACTGCTGAGGTCCACCGCCCCCCCAAGGTCCAACGCCTCGCTCGAAAAGAAAGCGGGAAGCGCTGTTGCGGGAGCGCGAGGATGCTCGCACGCAAAAGTACGAGTCTCGTTATGATACATGAACGTTAGGCCGGCCGGCCGCGGTTGGTAGAGTGCGGATGAGACTACGACGCCCCGTCGAACGCACCGGGCATCTTGCGGTGGAACGGCAGCTTCGGGTGCGAAGGCGCGCCATCCGCGTAGGTGGCGCTATTGCTGACGTAGGGCGCGATCAGCGACGAAGAAGAGCCCAGAGACGCGCTCTCCTTGTGGTGGTTGGACGTCGCAGCCGCGGTACCCGGCACATTCAGGGTCTGGTGCGGTGGGACGGGTGGCAGCACCGGCGCCGAAGAAGTCGGCCCGCTGGCGAGACTGGCCTTGTCGAGGTTCTGCACACGCCCTTCCGCCATGACTAGACCCATGGGCTTCACTGCGGAAGAGGGAATGCTGCTGACCGCGGCGGGCAGGATGTCGAACTGCAGGCCGTTCTTTGCCGGGTCTCTGTGCCCGAAGTGGAAGGGGACGGATGGGCCCAGCTGCTTCGCGAAATACTCGGTCGTGTCGAGCGTCGGTGGGTGGACCCATGTCGTCTCCGTCCGCGTGAAGCCTTCGGGTGTGATGTACTCCTTGTAGTCACCCTCAGTGCCTTCGAAGCTCTTTGCGCTGAATTGTCGTGGTGGGAAGGGTCCCCGCGAGTCCGAAGGGATCTTCGACACCGTTTCCATGATCACCCAATTGCGCGAGCCCGGGTAGTTCGTGGGCACCTGGTCTTCGGCGATTTCGAGGAAGCCGCCACCAGCCGCGGGGACGAAGTGACGGGCTGGAAGCACTTCGACGTCGATGACGGGAAGGATGCGGTGGTACACGTCGTGGTAGTGGATCTCGCGAGTTATCTGCTCTTCGCGGATGTGGTGGATTCGGCGGTGGATTTTCTCGTGTGTCACAGCTACGACGGAAGTAAAGTCAGCCATGTCCGAAATGACAAGTTACACGATGACATGCATGTCGATGATCCGTGAATGTTCAAGCTGATAGCAAGGGAACTTTTATTGGCTTACCTGGGGCCCAACGTTCGTGGACCGTAGTGTCCTCAGTATTGGTCAAGTCCACTACCCCCTTGAGAGACGGCGGTGCGGTCATTTCCTCGATCATGGAACCACCGCCATTAATGCCGGTCTGCGACGACAGTGGAGTATCCCTGCTGGTGGCTTTTGTGCTGGGGACAACGGGCGGCACAGGAAGTGCTTTGTTGACACTTGCACCTCGCGTGTCGTGAGTCGCCAATGAGGTGGGGCTGTTGTCGAGACTGCGCTTCTCAGCCTGATTGTCTCGCAAGCTCTCCAGGTTGATCTTCAAGAACTACTGTCAGTCAAGCGCATCCTCCTCCGACGCTCTGCTGGAGACTATCTTACCGGTTTCCTAGAGATCGACGCTTGTCTCGGCGATCCAGATGCTATCGGCGCTTCAGGAATCGGTGGTCTTTGGCTGTTCGCAAGCGTGTTTGCTACATCCTTCTTCGAAACGCTTAAAGGCGCCGGCACAGCTTCCTTAGAAATCGGACTTGTTGACTTTACTATGTTCCAGTCCGCAACATCTTCCGAGTGTCTCCCATGACGAAGTGTCAATGGTTGGTAGCCACCTGGAGTTGCAGACACCGGATCTTTGGATTGGTATTGACCTCGCTTGCTGACCTCGATGTTGCGATTCGCTACGTCTTCGCTGTACCGTTCTGTGTACAGGTGTATGATCAGCAAGGAGCGCAGGAAGTGAAGGGCTAGTGAGAGGACACTTGCCCGTACGACCCAGGGTAAGGTGCTGGAGATCGGTCGACAGGTCAGACTCGTGAGGGACGTGTGGTAGCTGGCGAGCATGATTGCCCGTGCCGAGAGCAGAGCTTGGGATTCCGCCAGGTACCGGCACTCGGCTCGGTTCGGCGGATGCGCGACGCGGAGAGCCTTGACTCATGCCCTGTGTTCGTGAACCTGTGCTCGTTCTGGAGCGTATTGTGTCATCCTGCAGCGAAGACCTCTCTTGACCTAAGGGACGGTGGCCTATTGTTGGAGGCTGTCCCTGGGAAGCGCTGCCGTAGTCTGTCGCTCGGACCGGTGAGGTTGGTGAACTCGGACTGCTTTTGCTCGCCTGCTTGCTACTAGGAGGAGACTCGGGCTCCTTCTTGTGGAAGAGCTTCTTCAGCTTGCTCGACATGGTGCGGTGTCCGGGGGAGGTGTGGGGTACGAAGCGAGTGTGACGGGAAGTGCGGAGTGTACGAGTGTACGAGTGTGAGTGTGAGTGTGAGTGTGAGTGTGAGTGTGAGTGCGAGTGCGAGGAGGCAGTCTCTCTGGGGTTTCGAGATGTCGCCCAAACAATTGTCCAAGCAAGAGGACGTGATGGTCAAGGAGTCAGGAGTTAGCAGCGGCTAGCCTGTTCACGTGCGTCATGTAGCTTCGACCACAGCCAAGCCAAGTTTATAGGGGCGAACAAGAACGCAGCGTTGCTGCACCCTTTGCAGCAAGAAGCAGCATAGCAATGGAAGGTTGGTATCTAGACGCCTGTGCATGTGCAATCAGGATGTCCTCCTTACATGTACAATCAACGGATATCAACATTGCATCTCGTCTCTCCTGTGAACTGTAGCCACTTTGTTCCCTTTGGTCCTTTCCCTGATACACTGTGGCTGATTCAAGCGTAGAGCGGCTGTGGCTTCCTTTTGCGGAGGCATGACGCTCTAAGAAACGCTATCAACGGCTCTCGAGTCTCTCGCGACCTAGACCACGCCTCGTGCCGGTAGAGGCTGCCCGTCGTCGCTCCAGTCCGACGTCGTGCCTGGGCCAAGACAAGCTATTGCTCTTGCTCTCGTTCTTGCTCTTGCAGCTACAAGCCATTGCCTTTGGACCCATTGCTCTTGTACGCAACTGCGGTGTCCAACGCATGCCCGGAAGTGCAGACCCGTGGCAGCCATGTAGTGGCAGCGAAAGACATGCCAGACGCGAGGCTGCGTCCAGGAGTGTGAAGCGGCGAGACGATGATTGGCGGCTGCAGCGGCCTGCAGGTGCTTTGGGCCTGACCGCATCAAGCCATATCAGATCCATGTCAACAGTCCCTGCCAGGGTCGCAGGCCGGCGAGGTGCAGCGTCACCACCGCCCTGACGCCCTGAAGCAACTTCCATCGTCGGCAGCTCCTGCTTCGGACAGCAGACGCTCTGTGGATGATGCCGTCTTGGACCAGACACGGCGACGTCTAGCCAGCCGTAGCGGCCGAGAGGAGCGACCCGAGAGTGGGCGGGAGTGGATGAGTGGATGAGGTAGCAATCTTGGTCAGAAGAGCATGCACACATCCCCCACGGTGACGATGACGTGGGAGCCGTGCAAGGTCGGTCCGCGACAGGCCGGCCGTGCGAGGTGTTTAGTCCCGAAGAGGCCAGCTGTGGCAGCGAGGCAGGGGACAAGGGGCAGTTGAAGGCCAGACTGTGGCTCAAGGTACCTCACCTCAAGGTACCTCACATCAACGTACCCTACCCTACCTCACCTCACCTCACCTCACTTCACCTCCCTTCAAGGTACCTTACCCTACCCTACCCTACCCTACCCTACCCTACCCCACCCTTCCTGGTGAGGTGTTGGAAGGTCTCCAGCCTGGAAGTGGCGGCGCTGGGAAACGTGGCGCGTCGGTGGCCAGCTAGCGTCCGCCCCAACGCCCGAAGCGGAGGCCGCCCCGCAATAATGACATCCATGCGCAAGGAAGCGAAAGGAAAGGTAAACAGCAGTGACGCCCGCCTGCCTGCCCCTCCAAAACATACATAATACATCATCCACCGTCTGCCCGCTGCATCTTCTCTTCCCTCCTCTTCCTCAACAAACATCCTCCACACCAACTCCCAACCCCCTTCAACAAACCCTCCGTGCGAACCACCAACCCTTTCCCACTGCCAACCAACAACTCACTCACAATGGACAAGGCCAAGGCAACAGTCAGCGACTTCATGTAAGCTCCTACCTATCCTCACTCTGCACAGCGTCCCTCCCGCTTCGACCTGCACGCCCAGCATCAGCTCTCGGCTGCTCCATTGCTTCACGTCTCCACCCTCCCCAATCTGCCCTGCAACCCAGACCCGGCGAGCATTGGATCCTGACTCGCTTTCTCCAGGGCCAAGTCCGGCCACAATGACACGACCGTCCACGAGAAGGTCGCTCCAGCTGTCGTCCACGAGACAATCAACCGTCAGCGTCACGAGGAGATCCAGACCGCCATCGACAAGGAGGTTCACCAGGACCACTACCACACCTCGGTCCAGCCCGTTGCCGACCGTGAGGTCCTCCCTGAAGAGCACCGTCACAAGCTCGCCCCAGTCGAGCACCGTCAGTTCGAGCACGGCAACGACCGCGACATCGCCGCCCGTCTCGAGCAGGAGGCAGCTGCTTTCCGCGATGAGCGCATCGAGGGCAAGGTCGTCGAGACCCGCTCCACCGCTCCCGTCGTCGCTGGCGAGCACATCCACCACCACGTTCACGAGACCATCCAGCCGGTCGTCGAGAAGGGTAAGTCCATCTTCACAGCAATACTCACACCCGCACGTACTGACAATATGTCACAGAGGTCATCCAGCCCACTGTCATCCACACCACCGTCCCCATCCACGAGGTTCACCACAACGCCCCTCAGCACCACTCCACCTCTGCTCTCCCCGCTGTCAGCATGGCCGACTTCAAGAAGCAGGGCGGTGTCTTGACCGGCCGCGAGGAGCGCTACGACGGCTTCGAGGGCGAGCCACGCTCGGTCGGTGGTGCCCTTGCTGGCAACACCGCTGGCATGCACGTTGGCCACACCGGCACTGGCTCCGGCTTGACTGGGTCCTCTGGCATGACCGGCTCGACTGGCATGACTGGATCCTCTGCCTCTGGCCCACACAGCTCCGGTCTTGCCAACAAGGCCGACCCCCGCGTCGACAGCGACCGTGACGGCAGCTCCAACATGGGCGCTACCGGCATGGGCTCCGGCGTCGGCTCTGGTTCCCACCACTCCAGCTCCACATCCGGCACCGGCCACAAGCCATCCTTGTTGGACAAGCTCAACCCGATGAAGGACTCTGACGGAGACGGAAAGGCCGGCTTCATGAAATAGATGATGATACCTTCTTCTCACCTCTGACGTCGGCTCTCGATATTCGACCAGCCGACGGCCCTACTTCTTTGCGAGCGCGCACTCTGGCGGCTTCGATGCATGAAAGGCACTCACGCCGGATGAATACCTCTGGGAGCATGCTTTTGCTTGTACACTAGCACCTTCGACACGACAAGTAATGAAATAACTCACTGCAATGACCTCTCCAAACACCTGTTGCTCCGTGATGACATAACCTTGACGTCTTATTAATGTCGTGCTTCGTGACCACATTCCAACTTCCTCTCAAACTCGCCTGCCCTCCACGGACTGTACGAGGTTCGGCCACAGGAGAGTGCGCGCAGGTTCTGGTAGGATTTTCCCGCTACGACTGCACGCAGACTCTTGTGGCCCGACCTCGTGTATCTACGGTGTGCGCCTCTGCTCTGTTGCACTCCCGTCTCCGTCCGCGTCTCCACCCACGTCCGTCTACGTTGCAGTACGGTGTGTTTCGATCCCGCGTCGTCAGCCTTGGTCGTCCTCTCAATCCACCACCCACCATCCACCACCCACGCCATCCCTCGGTCCGCAATTCTCCAATCTCCCCCCCTCCCCCCCTGCACCAAACCGCTCAAGAAACCGCTCCCCAATCTCTGCGCCCGCCCTCGCCCCTCGCCCCTCCCGTCGCATATCTGCGCCGTCCCTCCTCCCGCCTGCCTCCCTCACCTCCAACCCCCACACGGACCCCCCTTCACCACGCACGCAGCGAAACGCGCGCGGCATGCATGCCCTGGGGTTTACGTGCCAGGCAGTCGGGAACCGCTCTTTTAGA
>NAJN01000527.1:0-21150 GCA_005059845.1 Cryomyces minteri | reverse complement strand
GCTTGGTCTTCGACAACACATTCTCCAAGCAGGTCTCTAAGACCGCGACGTTTGTGCTCATGACGCATCCCACAGATGCGCCGCCGAAGTCTGGACACCATCTTCACTATTCACAGGCGTTTCCTGGGGGGAGCAGCAAAACCGTAGGCACGAAGGCCAGCCCAGGCCTGCCACCAGTCTCGAACTCGACAGATTCTTTACCCACCTTGGCTCCGCATCGGTCCCTCCTTGCAGAGTCTAGGCCAAGATCCGCACACGGTACTGAATCGAAGAATATCCAGGGCGCCACCTTTTACACAGGGATACTGCACAAGAAACGGAGGAAGCGGGGCCAACCCTATGCGCGCAGATTCTTCTCCCTGGACTTTACCTCGTCGACCCTTTCATACTACCAAAATCGGCACTCCTCGGCATTGCGCGGAGCTGTACCGCTGTCGTTGGCAGTAATAGGCGCAGACGAGAGGACGCGGGAGTTTTCTGTAGATTCGGGCGCCGAAGTCTGGCATCTGAAAGCAGGGAACCGGAAAGACTTTGAGGGCTGGAGGGATGCTTTTGAGAGAGCTTCTAATTCTGCGGCTGCTATACTGTCACCCGCGATCCCCGCTAGCAATCTGTCGACTTGGCCAACATCGCCGCAGTATGACCCTGCTGAGGAAAGAGAGTGGGCTAGAGTGGAGGCCCTTGTGGGTAGGGTTGCTGGTACCAGAGACGCGGTGCGAAGGCTAGCCAAAGACACGGATCCCAAATATCTACCACCGGCCTTACCTGGACTCGGTACACCTGGTTCTACTGGAAGTAATGGTGCTCCAAGCCCAGGTTCAGAGCATGGATCGAGCGAATACTTCAAAGACGATGAAAGAGTTTCGGAGAGAATGCCCTTCTGGAAAAGAAAGACTAGTACTGGCGCAAGTCCTGCTGGTAACATCTTCCGTAGAAGTGTGTCGGCACAATTGTCCGTCCCGGCATCCTCTATGGCTCCTCCTGTACCTCCGATACCTAATGCCACAGCCACACTGCCGAGAAAATTAATCCACCCATCCGACAACGACATGCACGAGCACTGCATGGCGCTGTTGCGTGACCTAGATTCGGTGGTTGCAGATTTTTCTGCGCTGTTGAGTGAGAGCAAACAGCGTCGCATGCCTCCGCTCCGGACTACCACTTCTCGAATGAGCATAGATTCGACGTCGTCCCAGGAGTTTTTCGACGCAGAAGATGGCGAACCGAATCGCTCTCAGATCCTCAACATTCGGCACGACAGCGAAGACAGCGGAGAAAGGGAGACTGTAGACGACATCGTTTCAGAAGGGGATGATTCGGAAACGAGCAGCGATGCTGGAGAAGCTATCGGAAGCTTCGATCGGATACCAAGGGAGGGTCAACCATCTGTATTCCCGCCGAAACCGGAGTCACTCACACCGCTACCTCTGGAGAGAGTCCGACGACGCGGGACAGTACTGCCTGCCAAAGTTCCGCCACCCAGCATCATTGGCTTCCTCCGCAAGAACGCAGGGAAAGATTTATCGACAGTCTCTATGCCTGTATCGTCGAATGAGCCAATCTCACTCCTGCAGCGGACCGCGGAACAGATGGAATACTCCGCTCTTCTCGATTCTGCTACGACCGCGTCTGCTGCAAACGGCGAACGGCTGCTCTACGTTGCGGCTTTCGCAATCTCGTCCTTCTCCAATTCGCGCGTAAAGGAGCGCGCCATTCGAAAGCCCTTCAACCCTATGTTAGGTGAGACATACGAGCTTGTCCGCGAGGATCAGGGGTTCCGTCTGGTAGCGGAGAAAATATCGCATCACCCTGTACGGACAGCCTGCCAAGCAGAGGCCAAAGACTGGACTTTCTTACAAGCCCCTAAACCTACTCAGAAATTCTGGGGCAAGTCAGTTGAGCTGAACACGGACGGTCGTGCGCATGTCCTCTTTCATAGCACGGGAGACCGCTATAGCTGGACTCAAGCTACGTGTTACCTGCGCAACGTCGTGGCGGGTGAGAAATATGTCGAACCGGTACAGACGATGACAATCATCAATGAGACCACTGGCGAAAAGGCTGTCGCTACCTTCAAAGCTGGCGGCATGTTCTCTGGTCGCAGCGAGGACGTAACGGTCCAGGCTTACGACGCCAAGGATAGCGTATTAACGCTGGGCTTAGTTGGCAAGTGGACGTCGGATCTTTCTTTAACGTCCAGCGGCACAGACACAGGGAAGAAGATTTGGAAAGTCGGAGGGCTCGTACCCAACGCGGCTTCCACTTATGGCTTCACCACCTTCGCAGCATCGCTGAACGAAACAACGCCAATCGAAGCCTCGAAGCTGCCAAAGACCGACAGCAGGCTACGACCCGATCAGCGGGCGGCCGAAGAAGGCGACCTCGACAGAGCCGAGGCGCTGAAAGCAAAGTTAGAGGAGAGACAGAGAGCGAGGAGAAAGGTTATGGAAGATCATGGCGAGCAATGGAAACCGAGATGGTTTGAGAAAGTCGCGGGCAAAGAAGGTGAGGATGAGGTTTGGAGGCTGAAGAGTGGTCATGAGGGGTATTGGGAGGAAAGGGCGAGTGGACGGTGGACTGGCGTCTGGGAAGTCTTCCAGCATTAGACGCGTTGGTGTGTTACTAACTTAGGCGACTGGCAATACGGAACGGTTTGGATTGTGGCATTGAATTGTCAGTAGCTGTAGTTGGTCTGCAATAGACTTCGTCGAATGTAGAACTAGGACTCAAGCAGCGTCGACAACTATCGTGGCCCATATTGTATAGACTGCCACCTCTCTTGTAAGCATCTTGTTGTAACGTCCGCTTCCGTGGCATCTTCTTCGTGTTACATCCACCACACAAGTTGGGCGCACACACATGCCCACACAAGATGATTATGTGGCCGAGTTGAGCCGTCACGTGCTGATTTGTAGACCTAAGAGATCTGACTTCCGAATATATACATAATCGAACCACCACAACAACAGACTCGTAGTCTCCGCTCTGCTATGTCGATTGTAGGGAGCGATGCTCACCAACCCACTAACGCGCCTGGTCAGCTCCAGGACATCTACAAAGCAAGTTCAGTAGCGGAGATAAGAGCAACGCTTGCCCACTTGAGCCAACGACAAGCCTCAGTCACTGCGCGGCTAGACACTCTCATTGCATCCCAAAAAGACCTCTCCCGCGAGCTCGGGAGACTCGATCTGCTCCGCGCTCACCTCGGCTCCCAAGTCGTCCATGCCAGATCAGTCAGTAATGGCATGCTCTCCAATGCAGGGTCGACTGCAAACCGCATCTCTGGCGCCGTCAAACGCCTAGACCAGGAACAGCATGCCGTCAAGGCAACGCTGGAGGTTGTCGAGCAGGTCGCGGAGCTGAAGGCTTGCGTACTTGGTGTTCACGGCTCTATGGGCGCGCCGCAGGATTGGGAAACCGCAGCCGCTTATCTTAATCGAGCGTTCAAGGTTCCAGAAGACGTGGTCAATGGGAGCTTTGCCGAAGAGATTGTGCCTACTGCCGAAGTTCCTGATCCTCCGCGGGTGACTCTGAACGCCGCTGCCGAGTCTCTCTGCGGCCTGTTCTTGCGAGAGTTTGAGAAAGCTGCCAGCGAAGGAGATGGGAGCAGGGTCACGAGATTCTTCAAGTTGTTTCCGTTGATCGGCCGCTCAGATGTCGGACTCGAAGCTTATGGTCGCTACATCTGCGGTGGAGTAGCTGCAAGGGCAAGATCCAATCTCAATGCTGGTGCTGGAGCCTCGCAGCGGAAAGAAGGACTCTTCTACGCGAATGCACTGACGAAATTATTTGAGCACATTGCGCAGATAGTCGACGGTCATCAGCCTCTAGTCGAGCGTCACTACGGCATCGGCATGATGGTCAAGGTCATCGAACGCCTTCAGATGGAGGCCGATGTGCAGGGCGGTATAGTCATAGACACATGGGCCGACGAGCGCTCCGTGGAGAGGAAGCTGACGGATGTCAAGTCCTATGCATTCTCTTTCCTCGTCCAGAGCTTTCTGCCGACGCAGAAGCACAGTGCAGGAACCCCTCGTTCAAATTCGCCGGCAACTCGTGACTCACCAGCCACCCGAAGGAGCGAAGATGAAGGAGTGGACATGAAAGAGGTGGATGGCTTGCTCAACGAAATGGCACTCATGCTTGGCCGCTGGTCTTTGTACACCAGGTTTGTTGCCACGAAAAGCGTGGTAAGGGTTCATGCAGTTGCGAGTGCTCGATTTCACCTTGACTGACTGAGGATCAGCCCAGTGATAGCGAGGAGACATCATCGACCCTGCTGCTGCCACAATATCTCGCCAACAGCAACTTGCAGAAAAAAATATCCAACAACCTCATCGAGCCGTTCAACATCATGACTACTTTCTTCTTTCGTCGCTCTGTTGAGAAGGCATTCCAGCTAGATGAATCGCCTTCAGGCCTCTCTTTGAACCCAAACAAGCCGCTAGGTGCGAATGCTCCATTCATCACTTCAGCTGTTGATGACGTTATGTACATCGTAAACCAAGTTGTGCAGCGCTCTCTAGCAACCTCGCAACGGGCGGTCTTTGCTAGCGTCATCCCTACTATAGGTCGAGTACTCGGCTCCGACTTTGTAGGGATGATTCAACGGAAGATGAGAGATGAGAGCTATCCCAAAGCTGCCATACAGGGTGCTTTACCACCCGAACATGTCATCATAGCATTTCTTGTCCTCACAAATGACCTTGACGTTGCAACGGACTATATCAAACGTATCGTTCAGCAGCAAGTCGGAGTCAAGGCCGCCGCAACACAAGATGGTCAGAACGGATCTCCGGCGTCACTCACTGAGCTGTTTCCCTTCGGCCATGACTCCGTCTTCGTCGAAAATAATCTCAAAGGTCTAGCGAGCGGCTTCGAGAGCAAGACCTCTGAGCTCATCAACGACGCCATTCAAGTCATGTTCCAGCAGGTCATGAAACCCCGCATGCGGCCTGTGTTAGCCGAAACCTTCCGTGACGTTGACTACCTGCTCTCGGAAGAGGACTTAGGCGAGTTCAACGGCCAAGACGGGGCAGGGGAGGGCGGTCAGGACGACTTGGTCCAACAGCGCTTTGAACGGGGTTGGATGGGATTGACAAGGCCCATCAAACGGATCCTCACGGACCAGAACTACGACCGCCTCATCACAGTGACGATATCGTATCTCAGCAAGGCTCTCGAGAAACGCATTTGGAGCTACTACAGCAGGATCAACGAGCTCGGAGCCATCCGACTTGAGCGCGACGTTGCTGGCATTATGAACGCGGCTGTCAAGGGTTCTCGATACGGCCTACGGGATGCCTTTGTCAGGTGCACTCAGATGACGCTCATCCTCAACATGGAAGACGATGAGTGGGAAGAGCTGGTCAAATCGACTCCGCAGGAAGAGCAAGAGGCTGGCATTGTGTGGCAACTCGATGCGAACGAGCGGCAACGGGTGAGGGCGATTGTGAAGGATCGTGCTTGAGGCTACGAAACAGGATCACAGACTTGACGCAGACGAGATCACGCACCGGGGGATGTTTTTGTATACAGAAAGCAGCAGACCGACATTACTACCATGATTGATGTACGCCATAGCATCAGCGCTCCGCCCCATATTATCACAACCTTCGAACGTCGTGGCACGTTATGTTGAAGAAGCATTTGGGAGATCGGTCACAGAGTAGACTTCTTGTCGAAGTGTGGATATACGTGACTGAGGTCGTCCTTCTCGCTTTTCCCTCCATCCTCAGGCTCAATCTTGGGCGTATTCGCAGACTTCAATTCTCCCGGAGATGGGGTGAGCGGAGCCTTGGGCTTCTTTGGATTGTTAGTACTCGCCCGGCTGTCGCCGAACTCTTCCCTTACGCGGTTGTTGTGCTCCTCCGATAGCTTCAAGGTCTGATCAACCTCTCTCGTCAACTTGTCGACCTCGTCCTCAATAGATTCCTCCCTACTCCGCTTTGGTGCTGCCTCCTTTCCGAGATCAGCTGCGCCTTTCGGCGCCATCTTCGCCCACAGAGCCTCTAGCTCCTCGAGCCATCCACACGCTTTCGCTAGCTTCCTCACGCCATCGTCACAGTCACCTAACAACAACACATCGTCCGGCCGCGATCCCAACGATCCCACCTGCTCCTGGTTGATCAGTAACCTCGGCACGCCTTCCTCACAGAAGCCCGGCAGACTCGCAAAAGGCTGCACTGTCAGACTGGTGCCTAGCACAATACAGAGGTCTGCCTCGGCCGGTAGTCCACGGTTCGCGAAGAAGGCCGCCGGAAGCTGCTCGCCAAAGAACACAATCTCAGGCTTCACGAGGCCACCACAGCTCTTCCGCTGACAAAACGGAATTGCCATCTCCTCAATATGCTTCCTGATCAAATCATCCGGATACAGCGTCTTGCACTCGATGCAGCTCTGCCGCGCAAAACTGCCATGCGCCTCGACGATCTTGTCGTCCGGCACGCCCGCCTCACGCTCCAGGCAGTCGATGTTCTGCGTGAACAGCTTCAGCAGCAGGCCTTTGTCATTCAGCAGGCGGATAAAGCAGTGCGTGATGGTCGGCCGATACTTGCCCGGGTACAGCTCGTGCGCGAGCGTGTAGAAAGGGCGGGGGTTCTGCCGGAAGTAGGATATGTCGAAGACGGCTTCTGCATAGGGGAGGTTGAGGCGCGCCAGGTTGGCGTAGAGGCCGGTCGTGGGAGAGCGGAAGTCGGGGATTCCTGCGCTGGTTGAAATGCCGGCGCCGGTCTTCATACGTAAACATCAGCGCTCGCCTCACTCATCCATTCTCTCGCTTTTTCCCCCGCAATGCTCTCTTCCTCTGCAACCCGAGCACTGCAGAGGAGCCCCTCTCCGTTCTCTTTCCTCCCTCATGCACCACATGGAAAGTGAAGTCCACCCACCATGACAACGACCCGTTTCGCCTTCCCATCCCTAATATACCCCGCCAGCCCCTCCAACGTCCTACTCTGCAGCGTCCACGGCGGCGTCGCCTCGTCAACAGGCGAAGACGACTCTTGACCCATCCTGCCTTTGCCTCTATCCTTCCCGACGTTGTGGCCTCGCGCGAGAGGCTGGCGGTGCGCCTTGCGCTTCCGACCCGTGTTGGCGGCGCGTCCTCGCGATCGGCCCGGGGATGAGGAACTGCACGAGTGCGGACAGCGTCGAGGGGGAGGTTGGAGTGTTGTGGTGCACAACTTGTGGTCCAATGGACGGTTGGGTGTTTTGAGGGCAAAGGCCGCAAGGCTGTCGTCATTTTGTGTGAGGTAAGGTATCGATAGCCCCCTCCTCCTCCTCCCGTCCCGCTGAGCCGCCTATCCCGCTCCGCTGGGACTGAAACGTGGTGGAAACGTTCTTGGCCCGACCCACTTCAACAACGAGGTACCTCACCTGTGTCGTAAGCCAGCGGTCCATACATCACCTTCCTCAATCCCACCAAACGTACTCCTCCCCTCTGCGACCACCCGTCTTCTCACCCCCCCCACGCTCCCTCCCATCCCTTCCCACCATCCCCCACAGCCACCACGTCCCAGCCATGGCCCCTTGCCTCTACATCACCGCCTCTCCCGACGTTCTTCCAGAAGTGCTGCTGCAGCGCTGGCGTGACGAAGGCTACGCTGTGAGCTATTTACCGTATGAGGGCGGCGGGAGAGCGTATAAAGCGCAATTGGAGCACTTGGCGGATGGGTTGGAGGCGGGGGAGGGGTATGGGCTTGTTGGTACGTGAATCGCGAGTTCCTTTGGGGGCGTGAGTGGGGAATGTGGACGGGGCAGGTGAGTGGTACTGCTGGGAACGGGTCAGGTGCTGAGGATCGGATGTGCATATGTTTAGGTGTTTTTGGAAGGGGTTCGAGAATGCGTCACCGTGTTGATATTGATACGCGTGTACACCACAGCGTACGGCGACGCAGCAGCGGCCTGTCTCGAAGTCCACGCCTCCCCAACCCCCAAACTTCGCACCCTTGTCGCCTACTACCCGACCTCGATTCCGTCACCCAAAACCAAGTATCCCCCGCACCTACAAGTGCTCGTCCACCTCGCCGCGTCGCAAAATTTCGCGCCCGCGTTCCCCTCTTATACGTATGAAGGCGTGCAGCCGGACTTCGCAGAAGACGGTCTCGAGACCTTCGATAAAGTGGCCGCGAGCCTAGCGTGGACCCGCACGCTGGGGACAGTGCGGAGCGCATTCAAAACAGTTGTGGATCTTGAGCGCGTCTGGGAAGAGCACGTAGCGTTGGAGTTCGTGAGCAAAGACGCAGCGGCGACAATGGCGACGATGGTGGCCGAGCCGTATGTGAACCACGTGCCCACGCTGACGGGCGGCGTGGGCCAGGCGGCGCTGTTCCGCTTCTACCGCGACCACTTCATTCCGGGGAACCCGCCAAGCCTGACGATGCGGCTCGTGTCGCGGACGATCGGGGTGGACAGAGTAGTGGACGAGATGGTGCTGGCGTTTCGGCACACGCAGGAGATGCCGTGGATGCTGCCGGCGGTGCCGCCGACGGATCGGGATGTCGAGGTTGCGCTGGTCAGCGTCGTGTGTATACGAGGCGGGAAGCTGTACCACGAACATATATACTGGGACCAGGCTTCTGTGCTGGTACAGGTTGGGTTGCTGGACCCGAAGGCGGTGCCGCAGGGTATGCGGGATAAGGGAATGACGCGGCTGCCGGTTGTGGGGGCAGAGAGTGCGAGGAAGGTCCTGGACGAGAAGAGCGTGCCGAGTAATGAACTGATGGAGAAGTGAAGACGACTGTGGTCGAGATCTTCAGGTCAGGAAGCGGCAAGTTGGGAGGCGGTAATTGTCGAGAACCCAATAGCGCCGTCGAACGCCTTCCCACTCTCCAGAGTCTTGGAGGTTTGGGATCTGAATTTCTTCCCACTCGGTGTCGAACCCAGCATCGAACAAGTCCATTTCAACAACCTGGAGTCCAATCAGTATGTCTCCATCTCACGTGCAACGCAATACTCATCTAGCTCACCTTCGTATAGACGTCGTAGCAGACCTGTCGATCCGCGCCCAATCCGTTGAAGAATCCGAAACTCCCGCCCTCACCGTTGTCGCCTCCTGCTGGATCGAGCAGGCCGATAACGTACTCGCTGAAGAACTCTTTTAAGGTCTTGTAGTCCTCTGCAAAGGTGTCGAAGTAGATAGCGTCAAAGAGTACGTTCTGTTCGACAAGCTTCGGAAGGACGTCCTGCCATCTCCCTTCGTGCACAGTGACGCCTGACCGTCGGTATATTCCATCCTCCTTCATGCGCCGCAAAACAGCTGGATGTGCTTCGACTATGTGGTGAGAGGAGGGAAATTTGGACCTGAAGAACTCGTCGATGATGCCCATGCCATGGCCGATATTCAGGACGCGGAAGCCTTCCCAGGGCGTGAGGATATCGGCAGTGCGTTTCATGATGTTGGTCTCCCAGGCCATCATTACGCCATTCTTATCGTCGTCCAAGAGACGGTCTTCGGTGAAGATGAGGCCAGAGGCAAGATAATCGGCACTGTTCACGTCGGGATTGCTGAGCACTGGTTCCATGACTGTCGGCGCTGAGATGTCTTCCCCTTCGTCCTCAGGAGCTTCAAGGGCGATCTCAGGTGCTTGCGAGTCCACCAGTTCAGGCGCCTCCTCGCCATCTCCTTCTGTGATATTGAGAGCTTCTTTGTCTTCTTCATCTTCAGATCCATCGGCGTCACCGAGCAACGCATACCCATCCAAGCGGCTCAGTAGCAGCTCTGCTCTAACACCAGCTTCGACGATCATATTGTACAAGACGGTGAGACCAAGTCTTCTTGCTAAGCACCCAGGTGTCTCGTCATTGGCGTCCAGATCGTTCCAAATCGCCCCGTTCTGAAACAAGAGCTGTAGAGTCTTCGCTGCAGCCTCCTCTTCTGCCTTTGCTGTGTCCTTAGTGTCCGACTCCCCGTTGCCGTTGGCTTGGCCATGCACTTTTTCCGACGGCCCATCCTCTTCTGACTCGCAGGCAGCAATGGCAGGGTGCAAGGGTGTAAACCCTGTATCAGCGTCTTGAACATTCGCGGAGCCAGTGCGGAGGAGAGTACGGAGGGCTTCGAGGTCGTGGTTGGAAGCGGCAAGGAGGATCTCGGAGGTTTTGTCGTCAGTGTCAATTTCAGTGTCCATCTTGCGTTGAGTGAGAAGTCGGGCTGCCTTGTTGTCGAGTGGTTTGTGGCTAGGTCTTCGATGGATATCCCGGTCGTCTCTCGAGATGGTGCGCATTCAGTACTA
Organism: Cryomyces minteri; assembly: GCA_005059845.1. NCBI lineage: Eukaryota > Fungi > Ascomycota > Dothideomycetes > Cryomyces > Cryomyces minteri. The sequence continues at coordinate 10,921 of NAJN01000527.1, read as the reverse complement.
TATACAATGGAACTTTAACATCGAGACCTGTAGCGGCCCGCCAAGCGCCGGCGATCTCCCGTTCACAGGGATGCCCTGCGTCTTACCGTGGCTCGAATCAATCAGACGCGGACAAAGTGAGATTCCGCGGCTTCCAAGCACACATTTCCATACTGTTCCGAACAGAATAGGCATCTCAGCCTCCATCTCATACAAGACCTCTTTCCAGTACGATGGAACACTTGTGGACAAGCCCACGCCTGAGTTTCGTGTCGATACCGCTATCTTATCTCGACTCCCTGCTCTCGATGCGTCCATCCTCTCAGGCCACCTCTCCGTAACCGCAATCGTCCGCCGTCCGAAGCGGCTCGACAGCTGTACACATTCCGTGACCGCTGATGACCGAATTTTTATCAAGTCGTCGGCCGCCCCTGGCCTCAAACGACACTCTGAACGCGACGTTCCTGGTCGGTCAATTAGCACCAGATGGAACAGCCGTCCTGAAGGCGGCCAGACCGGATCCACCGCATAGCTCTCCCGTCCTTTCCTCGCAAGAAGCTGCCAAGGTCTCGGATTCGAGCGGTACCGGAAGCCGGGAAAGTTTGACTTCATCCAGTACTTCCGACGAAGAAGACTACGACGCCTTGACGATCGACCCTGATGCGTTGATACAAAGGAGCAGAGGCAGTAGGCTGTTGGACCGATCAATCCTACCCGACGTGAAGAGGCCTAAATCCTCGGGCAGTACAGACATCGCTGTTGAAGAAGATGACGAAGTGGGCTCCCCCACAACGCATGAGAATCCATCTCTAACCACAAGACGAAAGAGCATACAGATCAGGTTGGAGAAGACCGGCAGAAAGGGCCGCTATGTCTTGACAGCAGACGACCCGGAGATCCGTGGCATCCTTCGTTATGGCATTGAACAGGAAGCTGCGGCCGAGTCTCCAAAGAAGCAAAGGATCCGGTATCGAGATCTAGTGTTTACACGCCAGTTCACGACCTTTGATCGCCAGAACCCACTGAGTTCCGAATCACCTTTTCATGGCTTCTTCACACTGTTCTGGCTCGGCATGGCCTTACTCCTCTTAAGAGTAGGCGCACAGAACTGGAGAATCTACGGCAACGCCTTTGGAAATAATGAGATCATGCAAATGATGTTCGGGAGGGACGTCTTGGTGCTGGGTATGACAGACGGTGTCATGTGTATCAGCACTGCCTTTGGCTGGGTCTTGCAGAAGATGATACTGAAAGGGTACTTGAGTTGGAACCGCTCCGGGTGGATCATTCAGAATATCTGGCAGACGTTCTATCTAGGTGCCTTCATTGGGTGGACCTTCTACCGCGACTGGCCATGGACGCATACCATCTTCATCGTGCTTCACACCATCGTATTCTTGATGAAACAGCACTCTTACTCGTTCTACAACGGATACTGTGAGTCAAATGGAGGCATCGGAATCTAAAGCTGCCCCGTGTCCACCAGCTTACTGACAGCGGGTTGCAGTGTCTCAAGTCTACCGACGAAAGCTCCTGCTCGAACGTAAGCTAAAACAGCTTGATAACATGGAGCCTACTCACTCCAGCCCATCAGCACCGACGAGTCCGCGGCCCTCTGTATCAGCATCGGCTCTTGAGATGCCAGATGAGGGCGCTCTACAGCACCGACGCCGGTCCGTGGGCTCTAAGAGTTCTACCAACTTGCATGCTGAGCAGTCCGAGGTCGCCAATGTCGCTTCCGCTATCGAGTCTAGTATGCCTCTCGACATCGCTCAGGTGCAAGCCTTCGAGCGTATCATCCAATCAGAGATCGATGGTCTGGCAGAAGAGCTCAACGGGAAATGCTGCTCTGGATCAAACGCCTACCCAAAAAACCTCACACTCTTCGACTTCGCGGAGTGGACCTGTCTACCCACGCTCGTCTATGAGCTCGAATACCCACGCCAGGATCACATCAACTGGTGGTACGTTGCTGAGAAGGCGGCGGCCACATTCGGCGTCATTGGAGTCATGATGGTCATCAGTCAAGGCTACATCTACCCTTCAGTTGCCGAGACTGTTCGGATGAAGGAGGCAGGCATGACACTGGCAGAGCGATGGAACGAGTTTCCATGGATCGTGAGCGACATGCTATTTCCCCTTCTCTTGGAGCAGCTGCTGTCGTGGTATGTCATCTGGGTAAGTCTCATCCTTCTGCAGCACTAAAAGCACACGACTCACGATACTCCAGGAGTGTGTCCTCAACGTCCTAGCAGAGCTGACTCGTTTCGCCGACCGCGGCTTCTACGGCGACTGGTGGAACTCGGTCAGCTGGGATCAATACGCGCGCGACTGGAACCGCCCGGTGCACAACTTCCTCCTGCGCCACGTCTATCACTCCTCCATCTCGGCCTTCCATCTCTCGCGGTCGTCGGCCACGTTCGTGACGTTCCTGCTCTCGGCTTGCGTGCACGAGCTGGTCATGTTCTGCCTCTTCAGGAAGGTGCGCGGGTACTTGTTCGCGATGCAGCTGCTACAGCTCCCGCTGGTCAGTCTTAGCAGGACGAAGCTGCTGAAGGGGAAGAACGTGCTGGGGAATGTCGTGTTTTGGATTGGTCTGTTTGTCGGACCGAGCTTCTTGACAAGCCTGTACCTCATCATATAGAGATCGAGGACGGGACGGTGGCAAGGGCGTGGTATTGGGCATCCCATATAACGGTATACAGCTACCGACTACATGTCAGTGATCGTGGCAGCCGAAGTGGCTTCAGGATCACTTTTGCCTCGAGTCTCTGCTCTCCACACGCCGCAACGACGGCCAGCAATGGGACATGAGTTGTTGCTCATGTAGCATAAGCAGAACTGCTCTACGACGACGCTCACAGATGGAGAGCGAGCGCTCGCAGCAGAAGCCGTTCTGATAGTGGCTTGTGTTGCTCAGCCACGGTTGGTTACGTGCCGTGCCACCACCCCCACTCGAATGGAGGCAGTCGCAGCGTTGTTCGTTGTTCGCTGTTCGTTGTTCGCAGCGGTGCCCCTCGTCTCCCATGCCGGCCGCCGCCGTGCTTGGAAAGCTGACGTGGAGGCCCTGTTTGTGGAACGTCACAGCCAAAAGTTTCGTGAACGCGAATGCGAGTGAAGCTTACCTTAGGCAACACCTATAATCGCCGTTACCTAGATCCTCCCCGGCCACTGATGCTCAACTAGAACAACGCCCGCCTTCCTTGTTACTCCCCAATCTATTGAAGACTCCATCCGCGCAACACCGGAGCCATGAATGTTATCAAGCTGCAGCGGTAGGCATTCGTCGAGTTCATGCCTGATGGGCCACTGCTGATACGAGCCCGTCGAACAGAAAATACCCCCAATTCCAACAGCAGGACATCTTCGGCCTGCAAGATGCATTTCGGAAGCTGGACGTGGACGACAAGGGCTACCTAGACGAGGCCACGGTCATCAAAGCGACGCAAACATCGGAGAGACAACCGTACGATGTCGTAAGACAGGCGCTGAAAGAGGTCGAGCTAGACAGTTCCAGACGTGTGGAGCTTGACGATTATGTCGACGTGGGTATTCTGCAGGAATGAGTGGATGGAGGTCTCGCTGACAAGATCACAACAGCTCATCTCCAAACTCCGGGACTCTTCGCCGGCACAACAGCGCATGAGCACTGGTCCCACGCGGTCTAGAGGTCTCAGCAATGCTCCGAAAGATCTCCCGTCCTCACCAAGCCATGCTTCAAAGGGCAGTACTGGCGGCGGCGGTGGAAGGATCACAGTAGGCGGCTCTACTTCAAGCTCGACACACACGATCAACGAAGACGAACGGACCGAGTTCACGCGACACATCAATGCTGTCCTGGCTGGCGATCCGGATATTGGGAACAGACTCCCCTTCCCCACCGACACTTTCGAGATGTTCGACGAGTGCAAAGACGGCTTGGTCCTGGCCAAGCTAATCAATGACAGCGTACCGGATACGATTGATGAGCGTGTTATGAACAAGGCGGGAAAGAAGATCAAGACGCTGAACGCCTTCCACATGACGGAGAACAACAACATTGTCATCCAGTCGGCGAAAGGCATAGGCTGTTCAGTGGTCAACATTGGCAGTGGGGATATCATCGAGGTTCGGGAACACTTGATACTTGGCCTGATATGGCAGATCATCAGAAGAGGTCTTTTGGGCAAGATCGACATCAAGCTACATCCGGAATTGTACCGACTATTAGAGGAGGACGAGACTCTGGAGCAGTTTCTGCGGCTACCGCCGGAGCAGATCCTTTTGCGATGGTTCAACTACCACCTGAAGAACGCGAAGTGGCACCGAACGTGAGTGGCTACAGGTCGACAACACCTCCAGTTTTCTAACGCACAATCTCAGGGTTGCCAACTTCTCTACGGACGTCAAGGATGGCGAGAACTACACCGTCTTACTGAACCAGCTCAAGCCCGAAATCTGCTCCAGAGGTCCTCTCCAGACAAAAGACCTGTTGCAACGTGCCGAGCAAGTTCTCGACAACGCAGACAAGATCGACTGCCGCAAGTTCCTTACACCAACGTCTTTGGTTGCTGGAAACCCCAAACTCAATCTTGCATTCGTGGCCAACCTCTTCAACACCCATCCCGGCCTCGACCCCATCACCGAGGAGGAAAAAGCGGACATAGAAGACTTCGACGCGGAAGGCGAGCGGGAAGCGCGCGTCTTCACCCTATGGCTCAACTCGCTAGACGTCAAGCCAGTAGTGCAGTCCTTCTTCGACGATCTCCGAGATGGCACCATCCTCCTCCAAGCATACGACAAGGTCATTCCCGGCAGCGTCAACTGGCGACACGCAAACAAGCCCCCGGCGTCCGGCGGCGAGATGTCACGCTTCAAAGCGGTGGAGAACACCAACTATGCGGTCGAGATCGGCAAGCAGAACCGCTTCTCGCTCGTCGGCATCCAAGGCGCCGACATCACGGACGGACAGCGCACTCTAACGCTCGGCATGGTGTGGCAGCTGATGCGTCGGGACATCACCTCGACTCTCGGCGCGCTTGCCACCCGCCTCGGCAAGCGCGAGATCACCGACGCCGACATGGTCAAGTGGGCTAACGACATGTCACGCAAAGGCGGCCAATCCTCGTCCATCCGCAGCTTCAAGGACTCGTCTCTCGGCAACGCCGTCTTCCTGCTCGACGTGCTCAACGGCATGAAGAGCGCCTACGTCGACTACGACCTCGTCGCGCCCGGCCGCACGCCCGAGGAAGCGTACGCGAACGCCAAGCTGGCCATCAGCATTGCGCGCAAGATGCAGGCGACGATTTGGCTCGTGCCCGAGGACATTACGAACCTGAGGAGCAGGCTGATTGTCACATTCATCGGCAGTCTGATGGCTACGTACGAGAAGATGGGCGGCTCGTAGGAGGTACCTGCGAATGTTGGTCCGCTGAACGGGGGGAAGAACGACATGGCTGGGGAGGAGGCTTCTGGAGCGTTTTTTGGGCGGCTGATATGCAACGTGAACTCTTCATGAAGTCGTCTCCAACTTGGGAGTCCTCCAGTGCCGTGATCGCCTCAACCCAGACGTTTCGACCTCCTTCACGACACGGGGTCCAATGATTGAAGCTCACTGCTACTCGCATCCCCACGTTATCGGCAGAGTCTGAACAGCGTTTTTCTTCCGTAGGTCAGACATGCGTTGTCTCCGCCCTTGCGTTCGCCCCTACGGAGGAGAGAGCGGGCTGTCTTTCTCTACCCATGCTCTGCCAGTGCCGAACCCAGGACCCCTAGCCCCAGCTCTCCCCTCGTCTCGCAGCATGCGATATCGCCCCCCCCCCCCCCCTTCTCTCTCACACCTCTCGACCCCGTAGCACTCCAGCCACGAACCCCCCTCGCCAAAAGAAGAGCAGGCTACACAGCCCCAGCCTGGCATCTCGTGCGCCGCACTCGCTCCACCCCACTCCGGCACTCCTGCGCACCCGACAACAGCGTCGCGAGACGCGATCCCCCTTCCCCACACTGCTGCCACGGCCGCCCGTGCGCCATTCGAGCCATGTGCGTCGCACGGGTCGCGGGCGTGCGCGAGCCCGTGACTTCTCCCCGCCTCGGTGCCCGTGTGGTGCTGGACGCATGGGGGGGGGCATGCACGGTGCTCGCGACGTCGGCGATCCGGCCGTGCAGCTCTGTTGTCTCTTGGGCTGTTTTTGGAGACCGGGCGCTGAGCGGTGGGGGCGTGCCTTCTGGGTGGGTTGTGCATCACGGACAGCGGTGGCGGGGAATGAGCAGGGGAGGGGGGGTTCTTTGCCAGGAATCGCCTGCGTGTGGGACGCAAGTCATATGCAGGCTCTGGCGTTGGACGGAGCGGCCGATATGGAGTGAGGCACGGGGTCTACCAAGGCGGGGTGGACGTCGCAGGGGGCGCTTTGGACGCGCATTGGGGGTTGACTGAGGGGAGCGGGCTTGTTAAGAGAGAGTGGGAGACTAGATAATGGGGCGGGGGAACGAGGAGAGCGAAGAGTCCCGATGGGGGTGGATGGCAGGAGCACTCGGTGACTGAGCACATGGGTGTATGCCGTCCGCAAAACCTTGTGCTTATCTTTGAGAGTGGCTCGAGTGGTGTTGGCGAAAGCAGACAATGACGCAAGTGCATGTTCGACGCGCTTTGTAAATGTGATGCCGGTTTCAACAGCAGAGAAAACATCGTCTTTGCGTTGATATGTCTACGTCGTACATAGACCAGGCCAATCTGTGGTTTTTGTTTTTCACAATTAGCTGGTGTGCTGTTTCCGCAGCACTGGACACGACGTCTTGCTCTCTTACCAAACTTTGTTCGCTCTTGGTTCCTCTTCGTGACCGTGACTTCGTCGCCCACTGCGATCGACGTTCCTGTGTTGTCTCTGGTCAGGAAGCCGTACCGCCCGAAGACGGGGCTGTATTTGTGGCCCGCATCTACTCTGCGGTCCTTTTGTAACTTCTTGAACACCTTGCCTGATTCGGTGGCGCCCTGCTTTCCGGTCGCATAGTCTGAGTAGGTTTCCTTTGTGTTAGATTTGCAGGGTGTGTTGCTGTTTCTTGCGTGTCATCTCACCAATGTTAATACTCTGACACCGAACGCAATTCTGTACAAGGCTGATCTTCGTATCTCCAATCGCGATTTCGCCCCAGAAGTCTTCGTCCCACTCGCTGTCGGTGCCTTCCAAAATAATGTTTGGCCGGAACTTCGAGGCGTCCATCTCTTCACCATCCAGTCGAGAGGAGACGTCGTTCAGTGAGGCCTGGGTCACGATCAGATATGGTGCGCAATCCTGGAACGTGATCTTGTCTTCATCGTCCGCTCCTGAGCCGAGCAAAGGTATGCTCGAGGTGATGCTCGATAACCACGAATTTTGCTTCTGTGACTGGGCGGTGTCCTTGGATGTCATCAGAACGGATCGTAGGTTCTCGCCTAAATACGCAAATGCTACTTTGTATCCGAAACATTTGGTGAACCAGTCGTTGTATTTGGAGCCCATGTTGTAAGCTTTCGTCGGGCTTCTGTGCATCACTACCTCCATTGTCTCCAACCCGGCGATATCTGGCTTGAGAGGCACTTCTAGTGTTCTTGGCTCTCCACCTCCGGGCGCTCTGAACGTTACTGTGATCTTCCCCTCGTCCCCGTCCTTTGGGAAATCTATGGTCGTAGAGAAGAGCGTCATGTCAGGGAAATAAGCTACGTGCATGTTCTCATATCGTCGACCTGAGGGCGATGTAGGGTCATCATGAACTTTCAGGACCATGAATCTTCTGTCGTAGAGGAACCCATGTTTTGACACCGCGGCTTCGGATATTGGGGTTTCCCTCAATGACTTGATTGGGTACGTGTACAGCTTTTGCAGTCCTCGATGTCAACCACGCTGTCGCGAGACCGAAGCAGAGAGCAAGTCTTACATGACTGATCTTCATGGTGATGGACGCTTGCTTGTAAGGGTTGCTCAACAGGCGCTGGTTCTTCTCAGGCCTTCTTCGCTTGCTTCTCCTTCGAGATGGCGGAGCGGTCGGTAGAGGAATTAGAGACAGTCAGGGCTAGAAAGAAAGATGTCTACGCTCATTCTAGGTGCGTAGTGATGGGGCCTGCCCTAATAACGGGGGGATGGAGATCCCTCATCGGGTGTAGCATGGAGCGGGAGGGGTCAACGACTGGTGGTATGCAGGGCGTAAGGCGTTGAATAATGCACAGTAGAGGACGGAAGTGCGTACAGTACATTGTTCCCTTTGGTATCGCAGAACAACGATATATAGTACTAAGAAGTTTGTGTCTGTCTCACTGTCAATGCAGACAGCCGCTACAGACATCCCTTGAATGGCTTGGCTTGGCCTTGACTGCGTTGTCCAAGTCTGCTCCCAGTCTCGGCATTGAAGCGTTTGCTCTTCATCTTTCTCCTTCGGTGGACTCGAAATAGATACCTTACATGTACCTTGGCAGACGAGTGGGAAGCCGAACAACCGATGGCACGGGTTGGCAAAGGTCCGCAGCACGCTCTCGCAGCCTCCCACTGTGAAGCAGCCCAAAGCCGTTGCTGCCACAGGCCGATGAGATCAAGCTTGAATAGATGCTTGTTCATGGCGGATGATCTCCCACGGAAGTGCGCGACTCAGCCACAATGCAAAGGTCAAAGGGCAACGTCAGCGGGGATGTCACCAATCATTCAATGCTCGCGCCCAGCGCCGTCTTCCCGATCTTCTCGAGCCGCCTCTCTTCTCTTCTCGGCGCGCAAGACTATGCGCGACGTGTTAAGGAGCTAAGGGGCCATCACGAGAAACAGCCCACCGCCCGACAGCCAGCAACTGCATCTTACTCGCGCGGACGCAGTCAGCCTCAGCTCACAGCAACGCCCCGACACGACCTCTACTACGGCTGGCCTGGATCTGGAAGCTATTGCTCGCTGGTCACCTTGCCTCTCCTACCACACCTTCGGAGTTCACTTCTGGCGCCTACTCAACACCCTCACCATCGCGCGCGCAGCGTCGTCGCACACTCTCAAGATCAGATACTGATCACACCACACCAAGGATACCGGACATGGAGTCCGCCGCCCAGGCCGCGCAGTCCGCAGGGCTGCGTCGCAAAGACACTACGAAAGGACCACCTCTACGCGTTCTGAGTCTGGATGGAGGTGGTGTCCGAGGCTACTCCATGCTTATCCTGCTACAAGAGCTGATGCACCGAACATTCGTCGAGATCCACGGAAGAGCACCGAAGCGAGATGAGATACCAAAGCCATGCGAACACTTCGACTTGATTGCTGGTACAGGGACCGGTGGCCTGATCGCAATCATGCTTGGGCGTTTGAGGCTAGACATCGAGACATGCAAGAACGTCTATGTGCGGATGACGAAGCGGGTTTTCGAAACCGACAAAACGTTTGCGGGCATCCCATACAGATCTACTCTCTTCAAGGCGTCGAAACTGGAGGAGGCCATTCGGGAGTGCGTCAGCGAACACACCGTCTTCGAGGAAGAAGGCAACGACGTCTTAGCGAACGCGACTCCCATGACTCCGATGTCTCCAGGAAGCGCCTTTGGCGGTTCAAGCACAGGTCCACAAAGATCAGCAAGCACTGCAAGTAGATACAGCGGTTACGGTATGAGTCCGGTGGACCTACGCGGACCATTGGGAAGTTCGAGGTGGGGAAACCCGAATGCGCTGCTTTATGACACCCGGGAGAACCGCACCAAAACGTAAGTCAAAGCTAACGTCTTTTGCGAATGCGAACCCCTTAGCTCACAGTCGGAAAATAGCGCAGTAACAGCAGTTTACAAAGGAACCCCGAAAAATGGGAGCTCAGCACTCCTTCGATCTTACGACTCTCGAAAGGAGCCAGCGCCAGAATTCAATTGCACTATATGGCAAGCAGGACGCGCAACATGTGCGACAGGTCTCGCATTCAAGCCGATTCAGATCGGCCAGTCTGTGTTCATCGACGAAGGAGCTGGCAAATACAATCCAGCGCCTCAGGTCCTGGACGAAGCCGTTTGCAACGAGTGGCCGGGACGAGAGCTCGGAGTCTTCATCAGCATTGGAACAGGGAAGCGGCCTAGCGGAACCAATCACCGACAGACCGAGTGGTGGGAAGGCTTCGTTGGAAGTGGAATGGGAGATTTTGCGGAGGCCCGGAGGAGACTAATAGCGAAGATCGAGGGCTGCGAAGAAACACATCAATACATGCTCAGAGAACATCTGACAAAGCGTCAGGTCAATCTCGGTAACTACTTTCGGTTGAATGTGGAGGTGGGTGTTGGCGACTTCGGCATGAACGAGTGGCATCGACTTGCAGATATCAGTGCCAGCACTAGGATGTATCTCGCGAAGCAGGAGGTTCAGCGCGCCAACATAGACGCCTCGGCCATACTAGCCAGGATACATTTCAGCAAAGTCAGACACGAGCGAATGATGAACGGGGAGCCCCCACTCGGCAACAGGTGGGACAGACCTCTCCCGAATCCATCACCGTCCATGTCGTATCCCATGGCCGTGGAGCTTCCCGCCGAAGACGTCACCCCCTCATCTCCTCGACAACGTCCGCAACCTCGCCTCCTCTCATCTTCCTATCGGCAACGCGTGTCCGGAGAAGAGAAGTTCGCAGTCGTCGCGTCCGACGAATTTCCACAAGTCCTCGACGCAGACTCGATGTCCGGACGTTCAGGAGAATACCGACGTAGTAGCGAAGCCTACGGCGGCGATCCTCGCGGCTCCAATGGCTCGATCAACCCGCCTAGAATGAGCGCGGACTCATACCCGCAGAGGACGAGTCCACCACCGCTGCCGCCAAAGACTCCGATACCGTATTCGCCGAGTGCGCAGCAGAGATACGGAACAATTTCAGCACTTCCGCTAGCTAACAACTTGCCATATCCCGATACTGATGGCCCTCCACCCGTCGTCAATATGGCCAGGAAACCAGAGTATGGGGTGAGGTAGCGAGGTAGCGGCGCGGTCTTT
>NAJN01000526.1:0-21156 GCA_005059845.1 Cryomyces minteri | reverse complement strand
GTTACACATCCCAGCGCGAGTTCGCGGAGAAGCACCTGCCAGACGACCCTATGTACCGTCTCGTATCGTCTGTTTATAAAATTGCCCCCGGCGTATTGACTGAACACGGAAAAACGAAGAACCCCTACCCCAACGTCGACGCTGTAAGTATAGCCTTGTATTCCAAACCCCCAGAAACTATAGCTAAATTGCTCCCAGCACTCTGGCGTCCTTCTCCAATACTACGGGCTCACAGAGCAGAACTTCTACACCGTCCTGTTCGGTGTTTCGCGCGCTCTCGGTGTCCTACCTCAGTTGATCATCGACCGTGCAGTCGGTGCGCCTATCGAGAGGCCCAAGTCATTCTCGACCGATGTAAGTGTTTACTGTTGGCACGATTGACGTATAGCTAACTGTTTTCTAGGCCTGGGCCAAGCTTGTCGGAGCCAAGTTGTAAGATGAGAGCCGGAACAATGAACATGACAGGCATGCGGCTGGACAAAATTCTTTGTATAGTATGACGGGGATTCTGTAGGGAACGGTGGGGCGAGCATTGCTTCAGTTCTCAACTACTAGATTGTAATGTGCAAGTAACGATGTTCGGGATACTGCCTACACAGCGGCATACAAATTCCTCACTCACGCTACTGCGGCAACGACCTTACCGCTGCTCTCGAGTTCGCACACGATCTTCCCCCTTCTCGACCTCACACAATTCCGCCCCTTTGTTCACCTGCCGATACCAATTCCAACATCGCCTTTAGAATCCAACCTGCTACGGATCTCTTGTTTCTTGATCTGACCAAGGACTTGTGCCTCGAAATACTCTCATCACTGCGCAATCAAGGTCTGCCGCATGGAACGATCGTTCTCGTACTATTGTTGCCTTTCCGTCAGTCCTCCTGTTCGCATACTAAGTGCCGAAAACTCGGCCGACACCAGGCGAGGCTGCATCCCGACCGGCATCTGTCATTGAAAGCTGTGAACGGTATAAACCTGCATGAATCGCCTTTCTCTCGTCATTTGCGTCGATATACCTAGGTCCTAGCATCTGAATATCAGCGCCGTGAACGTGAATATGCAGCCTAATCGTCCCTACCAAGTGGCCTTCATCAAGACACAGCCACCCGAGTCTCACATGCTCCGCCGCCTTCGCCTTCAGCCGTCCAAGTTTGATGTTCACCTGCTTTACCTCCTCACTCACCCAATCCTTTCGTTTGATTCAAGGCACTCGAGCGATTAGAGCGACAGCTAGGAGAAGAAGAAGCACTGCTGGTACGCAGGGACTCATGAGTCTCAGGCGATAGCTAGTGCGTGTTGCAGCGACTCCGGTAACCGCGTGAGCGATGCGCTTTCGCCACGGATGAACATGAAGCAAGTGCTTTGCCGGGCGCCTCAGCATCTAGCTATGACTAGGCAGACAACTCCCCTGAAGACTCCAAACAAGAGCCACTTCCGCATACAACTTCAACTGCCACGAGCCGTCCGACACTATTAAGATCAGGGTCCCTGACTGAGAACGCAGCTGAGAGCGATTCAGATCGTGATTTTGAGGAGGGCAAAAGAGCCGAGGAAGATGAAGAAGACGAAGAGAGAAAACGCGTGCTCAAACAACAGTGCTACGAACATAAGCACCGGAAGACCTTCTCGCACTACGATCGAACTGGAGACGCTGGAAGACGAATCCGTGACAGCATAATTCGCATTCGCTGAGTCGCTCCTCGCATTCATAGCTCAAGTCGCGAGCCTGGTCACTCATCAGAAACTCGGATCGATGTGTACCAGCTTTGGCTCTGGCACTCCTCTTTGAGTCATCTTGACTCTAGAGCCCACAGCACGCCTTCACGAGAGCGCTTTGTATGCAATCATACAGCTGTACCCATAAGAGCATGAATACGAAGCACTCGGGTCTTCTGCACGCAAGCTCCCTATACACACGTGAAAGCGACTGTGAGACTATGCATCGGCTGTGTTAAAGAGTCGAACCCACAAATCCTACGAGTGGAAGACACGATGAGCTTTGGTCGGCCATATCGGCGAGGATATCGCTCGAGATATTGCAGTATGGAATCACCAAAATACCTCACTAATTGGTATCACTTACGGTTTGCACACTCCACAAAATGAGTCTTTACATATCCTCGCCATGACGGAGTCAGGAACAGCTGTACACACCAAATCCTCGAACGAGCAAAGCCCGAAGCAGTCCGAGCGGGTTGGGTATATCAGAAGCGGTCTGTACATGATGAGAATGGTGTCATCACCGTACGAAGATGCTAATCAATTTTCCTGTCCATTATTACGGCCACTTACTCTTCGGAGATTGACGGTTACGGATTCAGTCCCCGGAAGCTGATGCTGATAAGATACATCCACCTCGGACATCTGTGCTTTCGGACAGGACAAGGCATCATCACGGCGTGTTCACCAATACATGTGTATCATGTCTCGATGTTTGGACAGTTCAGATCCCCAAACCAAACGGTCGTGTGAAGGTTGAGCTGCTGGGCGCACTGTTCTCCGAGAAGGCATGGTTGAGCGATTAGGCCAGTGTTGACGGGAGTTGTATACAGGATTGGGGGATAGGGGAGCCGGCATCGGCTCAACAAAAGCCGTACCGTGCTATTTGCGGTGTCGTCGGTGAAGCAGTGAGGCTCAATATCACCGAGCAGCTAGTTAGCACTTGTGCCGTACGCTCAGAGATATTTTGACCGTGAATTTGCTTGTGCCTTTGACATCAGTTTGCACTTCACCCCTTTGTTGTCGTTGTCGTGAAGCCCTGAACCTCCCTGCCAAAAAGGAAACCGAGACGATTGTAAACAGTCCACTCCTCGAGCTCGACTCAGCACTTTCGACACCGCTCGTCCCACCACCCTCCACAGCGACGAAGCACCCTCTTCCCTAGGTCCGGGCCCCTCCACGAAAACCATCTCGACCATGAGTGCCGTTCAAGCGCCGTTAGAGAAGAAGCCGGTCAAGTTCAGCAATCTGCTGCTTGGTGCGGGCTTGAACATGTTCGAGGTCACGACTCTGGGCCAGGTAAACACACCGTCTGTCAGCTCAGGGTGTCACATGGAGCAAGCTGACATTTGGACAATATAGCCTCTTGAGGTCGTCAAGACGACGATGGCTGCGAATAGGCAACACGGCATGGCGGGCGCAATTTCAACGATATGGTCGAGAGGTGGTATCTTTGGCTGTGAGTAGATACTGCATTCCACGGGACACCTAAGTTTCTGCGGTCTCTCTAACACGCCTCGAATCTAGTCTACCAAGGCCTAATTCCTTGGGCCTGGATCGAAGCCTCGACCAAAGGCGCAGTACTCCTCTTCGTAGCCTCCGAAGCCGAATACTACGCGAAATCCTTCGGCGCCTCCAACTTCGTCGGTGGCATTACGGGAGGCATGGTCGGTGGTCTTGCACAAGCCTACGCAACTATGGGCTTCTGCACGTGCATGAAGACGGTGGAGATCACGAAGCACAAGGTCGCGGCCCAGGGCATCAAACCTCCGGGGACTATGGAAACTTTCATGGCCATCTACCGCGCCGAGGGCATCCGCGGTATCAACAAGGGCGTCAACGCCGTAGCCGTACGCCAGGTCACGAACTGGGGGTCGCGCTTCGGGCTGTCGCGTGTAGCGGAGACCCAGATCCGCAAATTCACAGGCAAAGAGGGTGGAGAGAAGCTGAGCGTAGTCGAGAAGATCACGGCATCGGCGCTGGGTGGTGGGCTGAGCGCGTGGAACCAGCCGATCGAGGTCGTGCGCGTCGAGATGCAGAGCAAGACGGTCGACCCGAACCGGCCGAAGAACATGGGCGTTGGCTCGGCGTTCAGGTACATTTACTCGCAGAACGGAATCAAGGGTCTCTACCGCGGTGTCACGCCGCGGATTGGGCTGGGCGTTTGGCAGACGGTTTGCATGGTTGCGTTGGGCGATATCGCTAAGGATGCGGTGGAGAAATTGACGGGTGAGGCAGTTACGGCGAAGCATTAGGCGTTGGACATACATTTGGGGAGCCGAGTGTGTACAGTCTATGAGTTGAGTGCTCTGCCTCTTAGGTCTGGACCTGTTGTTGCGTCTTGTTGTCTTGTTTTAGTGTGCAGCAGCTTTTTTCTTCCAGTCGTAAAGAGTATACGTCCATAGATAGGGGGCGGCGCATCCTCGTGAATCGAGCATCTGCTATTAGTCGGTTCTAAAATTCCTTGTAGCCTGGACGTTATTCTATGTGACTTGAAGTAGTCAAGTACATCCAGCCCAGAATCAGCAAGCAAGTACAACCGACTACTAGAAGTGCCAATGTTTGTTAGCAGCGGCTGTCGTAGGATCCAGTAGTAACAGAAGCGGAGCGCAAGAAGGGGCAGTAGCAACAGAAGCACCTCGTGAAGCCTGCCATACCAGTAGAAGTATCCTGAGTATTTTGAAGGGAAGAACTAGTTGGAGCAGCGTTAGAGCACAAGTGACAAGAAGAGAAAAGGATGACAGAGGAGACGAGCCAACTGTAGCACGCAGTATCATGTGAAGCATAATACAACGAGAGGAAACTCTAGGAACAGTCATACTTAGATGGAATAGGTTACGTTATGTACATTTCCGTTCGATTCGGACCATTTACGCTAGCCTGCTTGCACCGTGGTCTTATACCTACAGGCTGTATAATTTGTTGAATGCCAGATGTGTGTAAATAGCTCCTTTAGCTCAGCGGTAGAGCGTGGGATTGCAGTTGCTATAAACAAAGCATCGCAATTCATCCTAAGGTCATTCGTTCGAACCGGATAGGGAGCTTCTCTTTTGCTCCTCGACCCTACGAGTCACAGCGGCCAACTTTTGCTCTGAAGTACTCTCCGGTGCTCTTAGGTTTTCTCTACGGCAATGGCGACTGGTTGTGGTTTTGTTTTTCGTGGCATGAAGTTCTGAGTACGCCCTGCGTGCACTAGGAGAATACTTCTGACCAGAAGTACTACTACTACTACAAGCAAAGGTCCCTATCGCAATCCTTCTTGTGCTAAGTATTCGAGGAAGAGAACAAAGCCTCGGTCCGGTTGCCCGTCATGGACTTGGACAAACTCGTCTTCAACGTAGCCGCATTCGTAGCAGGTCTATTTGTGCTCGAATTCGGCGCAGATAAGTTTGTTGACCACACGGCCACTGTGGCAAGACGGCTCGGAGTGAGTCAGACGTTGGTCGCGCTGCTGACTGCGGGTGCTGAGTGGGAAGAGGTGAGTTTGTTTTCTTAAGGTCAGTTGTCTCGAGTAAGAGACTCGAAATACTGCACTGGTATCGGCAGTGTCTAGTCAAGTGATGTTCAGGACTTGGAGGCTGCTCAAAGGACTGCATGCTTGAACTCGGTGTAGTCGAGGTCAAGAAGATCACAAGCAGATGTTTGAGCTTATGCAAAGATCTTTCTGGGTATCGTCAATGCCGTCAACGTTCTGTCTATACATCTTTCATTGATACCGTATCCGTGTTCTCTGCTTTTCCCGGTCGTTAAGCTCTGGTCTGACCACTCTCTCCTGTACAAAATAGCTCGCCGTCGTCATCGCAGCAGTGGCACAAAAGAAGCCCTCTCTCGCTCTAGGCAACGTAATCGGCTCCACGGTCTCCAACATCCTCGGCGCCTTCTCTCTCGGTCTCCTCTTCACCAGCCGCCCTATAACCTTCGACCGCAGCTCTCGCGTCTACAGTGCGCTTCTGCTCGTGCTGACTACGGCCGTCGTGCCGATCCTCTGGTTCGCCAAAGGGCCTACGGCGAACAAGATCGCCGGCGCACTGCTCGTCGCTGCGTTCGTGCTTTACGCTGTCTCTGTCGGCGTGGCCATTTACAAAGGCGCGCTTGCACCGCCCGAGGGCTCGGACTCCGACTCTGCAGACTCAGACAGCGAGGACGGTGACGACGGCGTCAGCGACCGCAGCCGCGACTCTGAGAACCCGCGACCAGCGCACCCCAACGGCCACGCCCCAACCGAAACCTCCGCTCTCCTCCCCCCTCCCAAACACCCTCACTCCCGCCCCCGCCCCCACCCCCGCAGCCTTGTTTACCACATCCTGCAGCTCGCTCTCGGCTTCGCCGCGCTCTCCCTCTCCGGCTACATCCTCTCGCACACGGCCATCGCCATAACAACCTCGCTGCACCTCTCCGGCACCGTCTTCGGCATCACCATCCTCTCCTTCGCCACCACGCTGCCGGAGAAACTGGTCGCGGTCGTTAGCGCGCGGCGCGGCTATGGCGGCATCGTCGTGGCGAACACGGCCGGGAGCAATGTGTTTTTGCTGACGCTTTGTCTGGGCGTGGTGGGGCTGAGTGGGGGGGAGGGCATGGCGGGAGGGGTGGTGCCGTTCGAGCTGGCGGTCACGTGGGTCAGCGCGGCGCTCTTCTGTGCGATTGTGTACGGGAACTTAGGGAGGTGGGCCGGGGCCGCGCTGCTGGCGGCCTATGTCGCGTTCATCGTGCTGGAGTTTACGCTGTTCAGGCGGCAGGGTGGTCGGTATTAGGCAGGGAGCGCGCGGTAGTATCGACTCAAGCCGAGTCTGCCCTTGTTTGTTTCCTGTGGCGGAGCTCAAGGAAGGTTGCGTCGTGTTGAACATGTGTGCCGCTGGAGAGGGGTATAGACATAGACGTTAATGTCGCAGTCAGTGCTTCTCTCCCTCTTGCCGTGTGCCGTCTGTCGCCATGACCTTGTTCTCTTGCGATTAGGAGGGAAGGAGTGTTGAGAATGCAGTCCGATGCAGCGACTGACGATTGGGGATGGAATCTTAGATCAGCACTCTCTTCCACGACTTTGACCACAGGAGGCGAGGGTCGAAGCCAGGAACAGCCCGGCAACACTAAGCTCCGAGACGTTCAACACTGTAAGCAGTGTTATACAGCCACCACATCCTCCTCCTCCCACCACGTCCTAAAAACCCTCAATTTCTCTGTCCGTTCCCTAGCCAACCTCCTCCCTGCCTGCGTCTTCATCATGCCCTCCAGCCTCTCCAACTTCTCCGTGAAATGCTCAATCGTGCCCCGCATGCCTCTGTCCGGCTGTTTGGCGCCGCCGAACGTAAATGCCCTCCCAATACCAACCGCGCCGATCGCGTCCAGCCGATCTGCATCCTGCACGATGGCGAGTTCTGGGTGCTGCGAGAGCGCCTTTCGTAGTTGGAGCGGGTTTCTGATCTCGACGCTGTACGAGACGTGCGTGCAGATGCACTGGACTTTGTCGGCGAGGGAGGTGGAGGCGCCGCGCGAGAAGAGGACTTCGGCGATCAGCTTCGAGGCGTCTTGGTCTGGGAGGACGTACTTGTGGTCGCCGACGTCGTGCAGGAGGGCGGCAAGCGAGACGGCGGCGGTGTCGTAGTATATGGTGGGGTTGTCGCACTGCTCCGATGAAAGAATGCGGGTGGAGAGGGCGAGGACGCGCAGGACGTGGTTGTAGTCGTGTGAGGCGTCGTAGAGAGACATGTACTCGCGGACGTACGCTTTAACCGAGTTCATGAGCTCATTGTCGGTGAGTATCAGTGACAGTGAGTTGGGATCCGCGACGGTGTCGGTTTCCGCATCTTGCCGACTCAGGTCCGTGGTAGTGGAATACTGCAGTATTTCGGCATCTTGCGGTACCGGCTTCTCTGCTGAATCTTTCGGAAGGGTAACTGGCATGATGGTCCGGGCTGAGAAGCCGTGCCGCCGCCTGTAGTCGTCGAGCCAGCCGCTTCCGAAACCAGGCACCTGAGAGTCGTAGTACGTAGGCATGATACCCCAAAGCTCGATAGCCTTCGCTTTGATAGTATTCCCATGTATCTTGATGCCCTGCACCAAGCACGCTTGACGCCAATTCGATAGTGCCTCTTCCAGTTCAGGCCAAGGGGAGGCGCCTGGTGAGGCGACACCCGTGACGGGTTCGTGGTTGTGCTCGGCACATTTCACGGTCATCATCCAGCCGTCTTCGAATCGTTTCTTCTGTCCGAGAACGCGCATGGGGCAGTCGGTTTTGCGACTACTCCGCTTACGCTTGCGCTGCTCAGGGAGGAGCTTGTGCGTGTTAGCTTATTTGCCTGCGCAAATTCAGGTTAGCTGTATTCTAGAGCGATCGTCTGGTACTTGCTCGTCTACCTGCCTCCAAGCTCGCACGTCAACCATACTCGCGATGGCTCACCCTACAATGACGTTAGCATCTGAAGTTGTAGCAATATTCTGGCCATCAGCTTAGTCCTCACTCACTTGAGACCTGGCAGAGTGCCCGATAACCAGTTCATAGCCGTTCTTCGCGAATTCTTTTCCCGCAGCAACCAGTGCGTCACGGCTTGGGTGAATTCCCGGTGGTGGAGGTGGCATAGCATGGCCTGTATAGGTCTGTTCCCATTGCGAACGTAGATGAGCAACCTCGTCTACCGGTAGGCTAAGGAAGCTCAGTTTTGCCGCGCTTGGAGAATACTATAGGGCGTAGTGAAGAGATCGAGGATGTAGCAGAAGGAACGGATGACCACGACGAAGACGACGTGGAGATGCTTTTCTTTCGGCATGGACTTGATTGCTGAAATCCGTTCACTAAGAACAATGGAAGGGGGCCGAGAGCAGACACAACAAAAGTCTTGAACAGGTTGTATTGAGTGCTTGATGGCTTGTGCTGGATGGGCGGTGATCATTCGTGAAACATAAAGTCGGAGATTATGATCTGTATCTACTGAATGGGAGTTCTTCTGCAACACACTTACTCGTCGTCCGCGCCTGGCCAGGAGCTGCTTCTAGGTGCTGGTCCTTTTGCAGAGGTAGAAGTTCCAGGTGGAGGTGCAGGAGTGGCGTCTCTGGTGTCTACTGCGTGGTCATCAATACCAGCCCCGTATGGCTCATGTGGCTCATCTAGCGAACTAAGTGTCCATTGCGGGCTTGTTGTTAATGAGTCTTCCCTAACAACATCCAAAGCTCCACAAGCACAAGCACAAGCACGAGCAAGCCAGAGGGCAGGGCAGAAAGCGGTCCATCGAACGGGCCGAGGCTGCATCTGATCTGGGGAACGGGGATGGGGATGCGTTGCCCGCGACATCAACACGCCCTGATAGCCTCACAACCAACAGCAACCCTCTCTCCATCACGATGGGCGCCATCGACCTCTATCGACAGGCCTCAGGCCGGACGTCTGAAGCCTTCTCCATGCCACCGAAATGGCTGAATATGTACGGCGACTTCATCGCAAAGAATGCGAGCGCCGTAAGCCAGATAGAAAGCGCATTGCGATCCTTAACATACATCATACCCGGTATGCTCGCCCTCACTCCTACTGCATACGAGTATACCTACTGACAGTGTCTCAGGTCGTTTCAGAGAATCTGAGATCGCCTCCGAATCCCTCCACACCTCCGTCCAACTCCTCTCCCTCTACCATGACTCTCTCTTATCCCGCGCCCTTGCTCATAGCCTCTCCAAACAACACCCATCGCCGCACAATCGCTACACTCGGTTCTGGACACAGAACTCGCCGACCTACAAGCGCCTTGCTGTCACTCTTCAGATGATCCAATACACCGAGCTGCTTCTGGAAATGACCGCGAAACGACGAGGCGAGAAGACGCGGTGGCGTGCCGTAGTACTACTTGAAGCAACCAAAGCGCTGTGCCGGCTACTGCTGCTGCGCCTTACAAACTCACGACCATTACTGTCACCGCCACTACCCGAGAGGGAGATCGACCCTGCAGCACTGGAAGAGCGAGATTCATCGAACGACAGCGGCTACGGGACAGCCTCTCCACCCTCCGAACACTCCGCCGAGACTGCCTGGACAATGCCGCGGACCGGTCTATCCCTGCCTACACTCCCAGATTCCGCAGACATATCCTCTTACCTCCTCTCCAAAGTCCTTACAGCCGACGACATCAAACCGCCAAAAGCCCTGCTGCACCGTGTGACCGGCAAAGGCGAGCTCGCAGAAGTCGTATACATCCTCCGGCCAGTGGTCTACGCGCTAGCTATGCAGTACTGGAGCCGCAGCCCGGAAGGGCGCAAGAGCTGGCAGCCGTGGCTGCTGGGCCTGAGTATCGAGTATGGCGCGCGACAGCTCGCGAAGCGCGATCTGCAGGAGCGGAGGGCCGGCGGTCTGCGTGGACTTACGGGGCTGGAGAAGGAGGAGCTGCGGAAGAGAGGATGGGGATTGGGATGGTGGGTGATGAGAGGGGCGTTCTATGAGAACGTGACGAAGTGAGTTGTTACAATCGTCTTGCGAGTGCCTGCTCGATGCAACAGTCCTCATTACATGGAGCGAGCGCTGACAGAATTGTGAAATAGGACGTGGATCCACTCAATTACCGGCACACTCCGCAACAAGCCGCTGCTCGACATGGTCGGTGGCATCGTCGAAGACTACGAGTTCTTGTGGGACCAGTACTACTTCTCCACTGCCACGCTATAGGCGGTTTCCTCTCACCTCCCTTCCACCGCACCCCGGTAAAGGTCTACAGATTGCTTCCATGGGGACCGCGACTGTAGAGGACCGCACTCCTCAGCCCGTTTTACCTACGTGGTGGAAGCACGACGCGCAGTAGACTCTGGCAGTCGTCGAGGATGGTAGTGGAGGTTTCATGTTCGCCGACCATCAGAACATGTTGGGTCGTACAGAATCAATGCTCACCACGCAGGCAACGTCAACTGGGAAGCGCGCTGCCTTGCCGTGTGGGAATACATGGTCTTTAGTCTCTTCATCTTCGTCCGCACACAAACTCCTCCAGCCTCTTCCTGCCATGCACGCTCTTTGGTCCTGCACCTTCAGTGATATCCCGTTTTTTGGATCTTTGGGTTGATATAGTGCGACGCGTGTTAGAACACTACACAGAGATGGAAACGACACGTGGTTCTCTGTAGGGCTCCCTCAGATATAGCAGAGCACGTCGTATTGAAGTGAGAACAGTGAAGACTGACAGCGCATAACATCCCAACTACTGCCTGGTCGCCGAGTCACTTGACGGTACGCTACTCTGCAACCAGCGCCCATTCGTGTTCTGTCTCTCGTGAAACAATCACCACGAGCTCCCATCTCGTCCCTCTCTCTCGCTCTCGCTCTCGCTCTCGCGCTCTCCACACTCGCTCAGTAGTGACAACCCTAAGCGCAGCCCGTCGTTCTCTCCCTCGCCACTGGCCACGCGTGAGACCAACCGTTGCCGAGAGATCGACACAAACGAGCCTTAAATTACTCTGGGTTTAATTCCCGTTCCCTTCGCTCGGCCATTCACAGCGACCGCTTCACGGCGGCAAGGTCCCTGGAGATTGGGCCCTGTTTATCTGAGGAAGCGCACTGCCACACAAGCTTCCACCCACCCATCAACCACCAGGCAATCCTTCCGCCTGTCGCTGGAGAGCAAACTTGGCTGGACGCTCACTTGAAGCGCGACTTCCCACTACGCTGTTGCTGCTGCGACTTTCCGCTCCTTTCGCTCTCTCGCCAGCAGCGCGTGATTAGCACACCTCGAACATCAGACCTCAACCTCAGCTATGTCGACGGCATACGGGAAGTTTCATGTGAGTGAAGAGGGAGAACTGCACATCCCCAAGGCATAGAGGAAGGAGATGCTAACACGTAGTCCTGCGTAGAACTTCTGTCGAGACACCGGAGATGTTGCGTCCACGTTACCAGTCTGTAACGTATGTTCACCTACACAACCAGTCACCGCACCCTGCGACGGACCGATTACACCGCTTCAGCTACTGACTGAGGATATGCAGCTTTTCGGCGAGTCGCCATCAAGAGGCGGGAGTGGATATGGCGGTTGTCAACTCACGGGCATACCACTGAGTCGTGGCAGACACCTTGCGAACCTGGGTACGCGTGGCTGGAGTCGTTATACAACACGCGCTGATAGCTGCAGGGTCGATCGTATTCTGCGGTATCGCCATAGTGACAACCCTGTTCCTCATCTGGCGGTCAAACAGGAAACGGGCAGCAGTGGGGAGACGGTACGTGGCTTTACAACGCAGACAGCTTGAGCAGAGCTGATGGTAGCCTTTGCGAACAGGGAAATGCAGCTCTTCCTCCTCGGGTACATCATCATCGAGATTTGCGAGATCTTCAGTACTGGCGGGTTCCCTTTGAACGGAGGCGTCCGTAGGGTCAGTAGAGAAGTTCTCAACTCGTCATGAGCTTCAATCTAACCTACTCGCAGGCATTCTCCGCCGTCCATATCGCCGCCATAATATCTACACTCTGGATACTCATGATCAATGGAGCCGTCAGCTATCAGCTCCTTGACGACGGCACACCGCTATCCCTTGGACTGGTCTTTTTCTCCGCCGCCATTTTCTTTATTGGGACAGGCTACATCGCACTTGACACTGGATTTAGCTGGACAGGGTACTGGGACTCGACATTGGCCGATCCGAACCGATCGTACTCGCTGTATACTCTCTACCAGCTCGTACCCCTCGTGTTCCTCTTCATATTCGTCGTACTCGAGATGATCGTCGTTCTCCGGGTTCTGGGAGAGAGGAAGCCTATGCGTGAGTCACACTGAGGCACCTTCTGCGAACCACAAATGCTAACCTACTATCCAGTATATCTCCTCGGAGCAGTCATTCTCTTCGCAATCGGCCAGATCTTCCAATACGTAATCTCCGTGCACCTATGCAACGCGACCAGCGGCAAGATCAACGGCGGCCTCTTCGAAACCCTTTTCACACTCCTGGCAGTGATCATGATATGGGTGTTCTGGTCGAGCATAACCGAGGACGATTGGCCCATGCCGGTGCCGGGAGACAGCACTTACGATCCATAACACCCTTCAACTCATTCCTCTTCTTCCCACTAATAATCGCCCCATCTTGGCGAGGCCGGCGCCGTGTTGGGCACAGGCCCGAGCACGGGTGTCGCCCAGGGACTTCTTTTTCTTTTCACGAGCGGTTCTCCGATGACGAGAAATGATACAATAGCATGGCGCCGGAACTCTCGCATACTGTCGGTGTTTGTGTCTGCGTCTGCTGGTTGGTCTTTCGACTGCCCCTATTCTTTCTGCGCATATATCCAGCCCGCGTTTGTACAGGTACTTGCTTGCTCGGCGCTACATTTGGTCCTTTCTCCTTGGTAGATAGGGTGGTCGAGGTTGTGGAGAGGTTGAATGCATCAGGCGGTTGGCAGTCGCGGCCGATTGTCATTTTGCGGTTACTCCACCGGGCTTTGAATGTGTGCGTGTGAGGCATGTGATCTGTACGACCTCGAGAACTCCTGAGATCGCCCCAAATGCCCTTGGACGTCTTGCTGCTGTCTTCGACCAACGAAACTGTACCGTGGTGACTAGAACAGACCAAGGTATTCACGTTAGATATTTCCTAAACACCGAGATTCCAGTCTCTGCAATGCTGCGATGCTGCTGTTGGAACCCTGCCTTTTCGAGATCTCGCCGGCTTTTCACCTCTCCTTCGTCATTAGGTATATATACCATGCCTACTAGAGAGAGATTGCTCCTTCAGCCTGTTCTCACGACAGAGAAAGAGCACCAACCCCGGCAGACTCCTCAAGTTGGCAGCAGCAGCCATGTCCAGTTCTGCAAGAAAGCACAGTCGGCTGCCTACGAGTACAAGTCGTCGCTCTTTCATGCCTCCACGATGAGGCCGAGCTCCCTTTCCACAGCAGACTTCAGTTGTATGTTAGTCGGTGCCACAACTACCCATAGGAGGAAACGCAGAGGTGTTAAGACAACCCACCATACTCAACATCGGACTCACGAGCATCGACGTCGTTGGCGGAGGAGGATATGTTGGCTTTTATTCCATTCCTACCCGTCATGGTCCTGGTCCTGGTCCTGGTCAGTTTCATCCCCGCCATCGTGGCCCTCTCGTTGTCAATCTACGTCGCCGTCGGCACGACCACCACAACGCTTCAGTCTGCTTTCCACGTTGCAGGGACGGATCTCACGTCTCCTTCCGTGATCTCTCCCTCCACGTCTCGCTCCACCTCCACCTCCCCTTCCGCCCTTGATACCGACACCTCTACTTCCACGGTGGTCAACGACCGGGACTCAAACATGACGCTTTATTTCGGCTACGGCAGCAATCTCTGGCTGCACCAGATGGCGCGCCGCTGCCCTGACTCTACCTACAAGAGCATTGCACGACTGGACGGGCACCGGTGGATTATCAACAAGCGCGGGTATGCTAATGTCGTCGCGGTTCCTTCCGTCCCTTCGTCTGCCGCCGCGAAACCGTCGATATCCCCAGAACAGGCGGCCTCCTCGAGATCCTCGAAGTCGGCGGCTTTCTTGGAACCCTCGGCGCCTTCGAAACCCTCGAGTGCTCCTCCGTCCCGCCGGTCAACTCGCCCCCAGAACACCTCCGGAAACACCAACACAGCCTCCAACGACCTACAGAACGGCGGCCCCAACGGATATGAAAAAGTCGACGGCGGGGCAGAAGGGTCGTCCGAGGAGGCCGAGGACAAGGATGTCGTGTACGGCCTCATCTACACCCTCACCCCCTCCGACGAGCGCCGTCTCGACATCAACGAAGGCGTGCCCGAGTCGTACACGAAACACTCCCTGCATGTCACGTTCTGGCCCTCCACCAACGCCTCTGCATCCTCCCCACGCTCACTTCCAGCCCGCGTTCACGCCTCAGCGGACACAGGCACCGCGATCACCGCCCTCGTCTACGTCGACCTCCACCGCACCGCCCCCAGCGAGCCGCGCGCAGAGTACGTGTACCGTATGAACCGCGGCATCGACGATGCCTTAGCGCTAGGCGTACCAGAAAAATGGATCAACAAGGTGCTAAGGCCGTATATTCCCGCTGACGGGGAGGGAGAGGCGGACGGGATAGATGGAGCGGGGAACGGGCATGGGCAAAAAGCGGGAGTGGGCGTGGGGGATGGGGAGGGAACAGCGACGGCAAGCGGCACTGGAAAAGGAAACAGGAAGGGGAGGGGCATGGGAGAGAATGCAGGGACGGCCGACATGGTGGCTGTCAGGGAGAAGGCGATGCAGCAGGCGGGCGAGTTCCTATCGGATCGGGAATGAGCAACCCAAAGCGCACAAGGACGCCGGGCCCCCAGGAGGCAGCCTCGCGTCGCAAACATCTCTCACATCGCTGGAATTCCGCCACGCCTCGACAGCCTGACTCACGACAGAACAGGCGCTTGCGAGGTCGAGGTCGAGGCTGCGGGCTGCAGAGGGCACGCCAGCGTCCAGAAGCGGCCTTGGCACGCTGCCGTTGTTCTCTCGGGCACAAGCACGCACGCACGCACGCACGCACGAGCCCTCTCTACCACACCGCCCCTCCCCCCCCCTTTTGATCTTGAGATCTCGATGCCACCGGGCCGGGGAGGCGTGCGCTTCTGGCGGCGACAGGCAGCGTGCATAGACAGCGTTTGCAGCGCGCCTCCTTGCACACATACGCATGTACCTGTGGGGATGGGGACGCCCCTGCTCGATGCTAGCACAGGGCACGAGGCCGGCGATCGCAGCGCGCGTGGGGACGGGCGTGCATGCTACCCGACCATGCGAGGACCGTCTCAACAGTACATGTAGATATGTAGATATGAATGTATAGATATATAGAAACATAGAAATCCACGACCCCGTATCGTGCTCTATCCCGCGATCGCAGCCCACGCGTCGTGGACAAGCGGCAGGCCCAACGCGCCGTCCATCAGCGCGGCGAAGACTTTGTAGCAGACGACGTCGCGCACGCGCCACGAGTACCGCGGCGCGTTCCACAGCCCGCCGGCCGAGGCGGGCGCGAGGACGCGGCGGCCGAGGTGGTACAGCGCGACGGGGTAGAGGAGGAGGAGCTTGAGGCCGACGGTCGCGTACACGGCGCGCCGCACGAGGTCGTAGTAGCCGTGCAGCATGTGCCCCACGGCGCCGGACTGGGCGCCGGGCTGGCCGTAGTAGTATTTGGCGATACCGATGCCGAGGCCGCCGATGCCGACCTCGCCGGGGCTGCCCTCGCCGCGGATGGCGCGGACTTGCGGCGGCGGCGGCGGCGGCGGCGGCGGCGACGTGGGCGGGTGTCGTGCGTCCAGCAGTGGGTCGGTGTTGTCGGGCACCAGGGTGGTTTCTCGTAGTTTCTGGCGCCGGAAGCGGTACGACATGGCCCACACCATCAGCCGCGTGCTCGTGTCGGTGAAGGTCGGGTAGGTCCACAGGTGCAGCGTGTTGTGCGGCGGGAGCATGTCCAGGAAGTCGGCCATGATGCCGAGCGTGAGGCCCCAGAGCAGCAGCGGCTTGTCAGAGGGCGCGGGAACGATGGTATGCTCCTGCACGCCCAGTCTCGTCATCATGGCGGCCCGTATGTCGGGTTGGGAGCTGGCGGGAGGAAGCCGGGCGTCGTGCTGCAGTAGCTGCTCTCGGAGGGGATCAGCCGGATGGCCGCGAACTGCATCTTCCCGAGCATGACGCGCATCACGTCCTTCCGCCAGCCCTTCTCTTGCTTTGCCAGCCGGCTCGACACGTCTTCGTACGCGAAGGTGCGCTGCGAGGGCGAGAGCAGCGCGCGGAGCGACACCCAGTGCGTGGACGCGACTTCCGTCGGCTGCAGGCGGAGCGGTGGCAGCGAAGGCTGCGTAATGAGGAAGACGTATGGACACAGGACCATGAGCCTGGGCGACGCTGCTTAGCCGGTGCCATTCTTGCTGGCCGAGAAGTTGCTGTCGGCGACCTACGCTACTTTGCCCCAGGATGTCGTGACAACGCGCTGCGGCAGATTGCCGATGGCGATGCAATTCGCGTCGGAGAGGTCGATGCCCACTTCTTCCGCCGTCTCTCTGATCGCGGCCGCCTTGTCGCCTTCATCATCGGGGTCGCGTCGTCCACCGGGCAGCGCGACGTGGCTCTGCCATCGGTCTCCTTCTCTTGCCGCACGCCTGATGAGCAGCACCTCCGGCTCCCCATGCTTGACCCAATCTTGATCGAAGAAGGCCGTCGCTCTCTGCTCGGCCGACCCTGCATGAGCGACATCAATGAAGCTCTCGTCCGGCGCATGTCTCGGCGGCCAGTGCGAGTAATGCGGCTGCACGCGGAGGATGACGGCTACGGAGGCGCGCTTCTTGACCTCTGGTGGGTTGGCGACGTCAGGGAAGGGGTTCGCGTGGAGAGTGCGGAGGACACGCTCGAGGGGCCGTATCAGGTCGGACGTAGGGCGGGCTTGGGTGTCATGGTCGGACATGGTCGCTTTGAGAGGCTCTTGCCGTACAGCTCGGCTTCCCCCAGAGTTGATGGGCGGGGCGGTGTGCAATGGCACAATTCTACTGCACCACGTGCGCCGTCTGTGTATATTCGTTCCCCGACCAATTGTCGCAGCATGAACGATCTATTTCCCATACCCAGAGGTTGATTTAGCAGGTGCAGGGGGTCCGCTTCAACCAAGCTTCATCTGAGTGGTGTACTACTCCATATCGTCCACCGGCTGCCATGAAGTTTGGAAGCATTCTCCAGAAATCCGTTTATCCGCCATGGAAGGACTTCTACATCGACTATGACAAGCTGAAGAAGCTACTCCGCGAAGACGGGTACGAGGAGGAGAACGGGTGGACAGAAGACGACGAAGGTGCCTTCGTGGAAGAGCTAGTAAATGTGCAGCTGGAGAAAGTGCACGCGTACCAATCGGAGACCTACCAGAAGCTGCGGGATCGAACCTCAAAATGTGAAGCAAAGCTGGATCCCGTGGTTATAGGTACCGCGGGAGATGCAAAGCAAGAGGATGCGCAAGATGGGGAGGCGGAGAGCAGCGTTAAGAACAAGCCAGCGCTGTCGAACGAAGAGAAGGACAAGATCGTGAAGGAGGTTCTGGAAGAGCTCGACAGTATCACCAAGGAGATCAACGAGCTCGAGAAATACAGCCGGATCAACTACATTGGGTTTCTGAAGGCAGCGAAGAAGCACGACCGGAAGAGAGGCCACGACTATCGCGTCAGGCCGTTGCTACAGGTTCGCCTGGCTGCACTGCCATTCAACAAGGAGGACTACTCGCCGTTGCTGTATAGGCTGTCTGCCATGTACTCCTTCGTGCGGCAGAATTTGGAGGGGAAAGATCGGAGAGGACTTTCTGTGTCTGATTCTCAGACCGGCGCAGACAGCTTCACGTCGCTCAAGTGTACGTTCATCTTTGCCGTCACCGATCCCTCACTGCTGACGTAGCACACTAGTCTGGGTGCATCCCGAGAACCTACTGGAAGTCAAGACAGTAATCCTCCGCCGCCTTCCGGTTCTCGTCTACAATCCACAGACGTCCAAGATCGCAGAGGGTGGGCAGCGCGATCCTACGATTACTTCCATTTACTTTGACAACCCCAATTTCTCATTGTACACAGACAAGGTGAACAACCTCTCGGATGCTTCATCCCTACGACTGAGGTGGTATGGCCAACTATCGCAAAAACCCGAGATCGTCTTCGAGAAGAAGACGATCAAAGAAGGGGATGCTAGTGAAGAACAGAGGTTTCAGATCAAAGAGAAATACATCCAGCCATTCATCAAGGGTGAATACAAGATGGAGAAGAGCGTGCAGAAGTTGCAGGATCGAGCAGGCGAAGACTCAGATCTAGTGCTGCAGCTGCAAAAAAGCGTCGATGACATTCAAGCCTTCATCAGCCAGAAAGATCTTCAACCCGTTCTGAGAGCGAACTACGCCCGGACAGCCTTCCAGATCCCAGGTGACGATCGAGTCCGTATCTCCCTCGACACTGACCTTGCCCTAATCCGTGAAGACGCAATCGATACTGAGCGACCTTGCCGTGACCCCGACAACTGGCACCGCACCGACATCGACTCGGCAGAAATGGAATACCCCTTTACCTCGATCCGCCGTGGAGAGATCTCGCGCTTCCCGTTCGCTCTTCTTGAGATCAAGACCAAAGGTCGCAAGAAGTACGAATGGGTGGCCGACCTCATGAACTCGCATCTGGTGAAAGAGGCCCCTCGCTTCTCGAAGTTCGTTCACGGCGTCGCACAACTCTTTGAAGACAACGTCAACACTTTCCCGTTCTGGTTGTCCGAAGTTGAGAGTGACATCCGTCGGGACCCACAAGAAGCGTTTGAAGAAAAACAGGAGAAGAGGCAGAAGGAGAAGGAAGACGAGTTCGCGGTCGGCAGTATGTTGAACAAAGCAAGCAGTCTTCCGCGTGCCGGCTTCGGGACTTCGTTGTCTAAGAACGAGGCGAAAAGTACGATCTCGCCCGTGGGGTCGCCTGCCGCCACGTCGAGTACGAAGGACAAGACACCCAGACGGGCTACCGCCGACATGACAAGGAGAGCCAGTATCGCTCACGCGGCTCACGTGACTTATGCCGACAAGGGTGGCGTCGAGGACGTGGCAGAGGAGGAAGACACCGACGACGATGGACGGCAAGGCAACCGAGCCGAACCACCTATCTCGACGACCGCCGGTCTCCGCTCACTACTCCCCTCCTTCTCCACCAGCAAATACGCCCAGGCGCATCGACAGCGGCAAGTCGAGCTTCCGCCCGGCGTCCGCGATCCGGGGCAGTGGATCAAAGACCAAGGCCCCGTGAAAGTCGAGGCGAAAGTGTGGCTCGCGAACCAGCGCACCTTCATCAAATGGCAGCATATCTCCGTGCTGCTGGCCTCGCTGTCGCTGGGTCTCTACAACGCCGCCGGCGAGGCCAACGCCGTCGCCCGGGCGTTGGCGCTGGTGTATACCCTCGTCGCGGTGTTTGCCGGCGTCTGGGGCTGGGCTCTGTATATTCGGAGATCCAGGATGATCGAGCAGAGGAGTGGCAGGGACTTTGATAGCCCTGTTGGGCTGGTCGTCGTCTGTTTGGGCCTTATCATTGCGCTGGTGCTGAATTTTGTGTTCAAGGTGAGTCCTATCACATTCGATGATATCAAAAGTTGGTCTTTGCTGACACTGAATGTAGTATCGCGCTACGATGAATGAGAGACCCGGTCGCTCTGGATTCGTGTCTTTTGAGAACGAGACGTACAGTGTTCATGCTGGTGACTTGTAGGCTCGGATCAGGTCTTGTACGTTGTGACTGCTGGTCTGGCGGGGCTCACCCAAGGGGCAAGGGCTGCTGTATATAAAATCAACAACTCCTGCGATTCTTGTTAGACACAAGATTCCTTATGCGCACTACAGAACGTGATTGTTCCCATAGACCGATCAGCCCCTTGCGATCTTCCACGTATAAATCGCAACCTTTATGCTTTGAAGTCGAATAGATGCCCCACAAGGCGTGTCGGCGTTTGCTTCGAAACGGCAATCTTCGGCGAGCGCTCTGCCGGAGTCCTCAGTTAAGCCGTGGGGTTCATCGAGTATGCTACTCCGCATACAAGAGCCCTCGGTCATCTACCAGCATGTCTCCCTCGATTTCCTTTCGACGTCTCGTAGGAGTTTTGCTGTCTTTCCATTGCTCTCTCTATCATCTTCCACTCCCGTAGAAACGAGCGGCGACGCCTCATATACAACCCCATCAAGGCATCCATCATCTCCCATAGCCGACGAGAGTGAGAGAAACTCCCGTATACGCGAACAATGGGGAAGGTCTTCAGTTTCGATGAGGGTATAGACCCACTGGCTTGGTCGAGTCTACTGCACTGCGTCCACTCGCTGATTGCGTTCCACTGCAGTGTCGAAGCACAACACCCCCGAGAGCTGCTGGGTAGTCCTCTACGGCAGCGTCTACGATGTCACCGACTTCGTCGCCGAGCACCCCGGCGGGCCAAAGATCATACTACAACTAGCCGGGCAAGACGCAACCGACGAATACGACCCCGTTCACCCCCCCGGCACGCTCGAAGAGAACCTCAAGCCCTCAGCGAAGCTCGGCACAATCGACGCCGCCACTCTCCCTTCCAGCGAGAAGGTGCCAGCAGCGGACGTGAGCGCAACAGACGCCACGATACCGCCGCTGGCCGACCTGCTCAACCTCGACGAGATCGAAGAGGTGGCGACGAAGCTGATCCCGCGCAAGGCGTGGGCCTACTACTTCTCCGCCGCCGACGACCTGCACACCAAGACGCGCAACAACACCGCGTACCGCTCGATCTTGCTGCGTCCGCGCGTCTTCATCGACTGCACCCGCTGCGACACCTCCACCACCTTCCTTGGCAACAGGGTCAACATGCCCCTGTACGTCTCGCCCGCCGCCATGGCGCGCCTCGGCCACCCGGCCGGCGAGCACGGCATCGCGCAGGCGTGCGGCACCTTCGGCGCGTGCCAGATCATCTCCAACAACGCGTCCATGACGCCCGAGCAGATTGTCGCGGA